>LNAC01000027.1:9142826-9251016 GCA_002007465.1 Ailurus styani | reverse complement strand
TTTTTTTTTAAAGATTTTATTTATTTATTTGACACAGAGAGAGAGATTACAAGTAGGCAGAGAGGCAGGCAGAGACAGGCAGAGACAGGGAGAGGAGGAAGCAGGCTCCCTGCTGAGCAGAGAGCCTGATGCGGGCCTCGATCCCAGGACCCTGAGATCATGACCTGAGCTGAAAGCAGAGGCTTTAACCCACTGAGCCACCCAGGCGCCCGGTAAATTCTTTGTTGAAAGGTCAAGTACATCTGCTGAAATGTACTCATTCTATTTCTTTCAGAGTAAGGAGCATAGAATACTTAAAAATCACAAAATAGTGTATAAAATCAGAACGGCATTCTGTTACACTAGGTATTATTCACAATACTGTTGCAAGTTGATCATTTATACTACAAAGAATTTTACCTATTTCAAAGCTCATCCCTCTTGTGCTAGCTCCAGGGAACTGATTTGTGTAAGTTTTGACTCATTCTATGGTTTATCTATAGTAAAAAAAACTTTACTCCTAAATTTGCCTGATTTGCTTAATAGATTCACAATCTTCTGATGGCTCAGGGAAACCCCTAACCTTAACTTGATCAGAAAGCTGAAATGCTTTTAAGAGAAGTAGGCACAGGTCCAAGGGTCAGCAAACTTTTCCTATAAAGGGCCAGGTAGTAAATACGTTAGGCTGTGCGGGCCACAGTGTCTGTCTTATATTTTTCCGGATTTTTTTTTTTTTTATGACCCTTGAAAAGTGTAAAAACCATTCTTGGTTCACAGGGAATACAAAAACAGACCGTGGGCCAAGTTTGCCCACCTTCAGAGTAGTGCTATCTACTGGAAATGTTCTCTGTCTATGCTGTTCAATATCGTAGCCACTAGACACAAGTGGCTCCTAAGCATTTACAAGTGTGATTGAGGAATTAAATTTATTTTATTTTATTTTATTTTAATTAATTTAACTTTAAGTAGCTACGTGCAGCTAGTGGCTAACATTTTGAAGAGCACAGGTCTAGAGAATCTCCAGTAGCCCACAAAAGCCACTGAAATCTCTGATATACCCATGTGTCCCAAGAAACTACTGAATGCTTGGACAAGAGGTACACAGGAATTGTTATTAATAATAGCCTCCAGGGGCGCCTGGGTGGCTCAGTAGGTTAAGCGTCTGCCTTCGGCTCAGGTCATGATCCCAGACTCCTGGGATCGAGCCCCACGTTGGGCTCCCAGCTCAGCAGGGAGCCTGCTTCTCCCTCTCCTCCCTGCTTGTGCTCTCTCTCACTCTCTCTGTCACTATCTGTCTGTCTCTCTCTCTCTCTCAAATAAATAAATAAAATCTTTTAAAAATCTTAAAAAAATATAATAGCCTCCAATTATTAAGTTAAGCACTGTGTGTCAATTCAAATGCATCAAGGAGAGGAAAATAACATGGAAGACACTGGAAACAAAACTAGTTGGCATCTCATAACTCATCAGTATGACATCTCTTCAATAATGATTGGGCAAATCAGACCTTTGAAGTAATGAGAGAATGAGTCTAAAGGGCTTTGAGCTAAAAGACATATAATGTAGGGCGCCTGAGTGGCTCAGTTGTTAAGCATCTGCCTTCGGCTCAGGTCGTGATCCCAGGGTCCTGAGATCGAGTCCCACATCGGGCTTTTCCCTGCTCAGAGGGAAGCCTGCTTCTCCCTCTCCTACTCCCCCCTGCTTGTGTTCCCCGTCTCACTGTCTCCCTCTCTGTCAAATAAATAAATAAAATCTTTTAAAAAAAAGACATATAATGTTCCTATTTTTGACAGAGGTGACAATTTCTATCACTCAATCTGCATAGATCCTCCTGAAGACAGATGCAACAAAAATTAGGTTTCTGTTTGCCTGAGAAGACAAGTGATTTCTCCCATCACTGACCTGAAATGCTCCTGGAAAATTGCTTTGCTTCATTCATCACGCTGCCACTCCCAGCAAGGCCCCTAAAGTTCACAAGGTACAAACTTGCTTTGTTAGCTAAGCTGTTAACACAAGAAACCTAAGTCCTCATTTTCACGTGCTGACAAATCATTTCCCGAGTCCATTAATGCACTCATAACATGACACTTGGAACTTCTGAAGTAGAAAATTAGGGGAGAGAACACTCATTCAACTTGAGAGGAAGCCTCTAGTTGATGCCTGAGACAACATCCATTAAGGGCTGTTTGTTTTCCCCACCTATCTGGACTAAGCAAAGAATTTAAAACACGAAGTAGAGCGCATATCGCTACACAGATGTCCAGCTGGTGGTATATGATAAGACTCATGCTACCCCTCCCCAAAAGTTTCACCTCCACTGTTTCCTATTTTAAAAGTCTTGGAACATTCCTAAGGAAAGTAAAATCACTGACGTAAAAGGGTGAACCACATAACACAAATCAGTGAGTGCAACCAGTTGCTACAATACCTATTCACTCACAGGTCCAGGTCAAACTATCTAGTAAGAGTCTAGAATTGGCATATCAGTACAATAAACTTCTATGCAGCAACTGGGAAACAATGTGGTCTATCTATATCTATATCGTGGAAAGATATCCAAGCTACACTGTGGGGTAAAAAAGCAAGTCACAAAACAGTTCATATACTATGATCTCATCTGTATGTGGTTTAACATATAAACTTGATTATGCATGGAAAATGTCTGGTGGTTACCTCTGGTAAGTTCAGCAAGCAAGGTTTTTACTTTTCACTTTAGATCCTACTACACTATTTTAAAGAATTTTAAGCCAAGAGTGTGAATTATTTGTGTAAGTTTAAAACGTTCCTTTAGGGGCACCTGGGTGGCTCAGTCGGTTCAGCATCCAGCTCTTGGTTTCAGCTCAAGTCACGATCTCAGGGTTGTGAGATTAACCTTCATGTTCCATGCTCAGTGGGAAATCTGCTTGAGATTCTCTCTCCCTCTCCCTACCCACCCCCGCCCCCCTGCACTCTCTCTCTGAAATAATAATCAAATTTTTAAAGAAATATAAAAAAAATAAGTAAAGGATTACTTTAAAGCCTAGAGAGATCTCCGCAGTAATCTTCAAGAGACTAAGGATATGTGGTAGCTCTTCTTTACTGTTGCAGTGTTGATAATTTAAATGAAAAAGGCAAAGCTGTATGTGAAAATCCTTTTGGAACTTCCTTTTGTCTTTACTTCCCCCAACCCTAAAGTATATAATCAGTTGCCCTTCACAATCCTGGGGCAGCAGCTCTTCTGCCCACGGGTCCTGTCCGTGCTTTAATAAAACCACCATTTTGCACCGAAAAAGAAAAAAAAAATCAGAGTCATTCTATTTGTACTTAAAGCTACTACAATGTTCCTAAGATTGCTTCTATCAGTGAATTTCTGCGGTGGGGAGGAGAGAAAAAAAAAATCACACATTATTATGTAACAGGAAAGAAAAAAAAGAAAGAAAGAAAGAAAGAAAGAAGGCACACTTCAAATAGAGCCTTGGTAGGAAAGACAATCCACAAGTGCCAACCAGCTCCAGGGCTGTGAAGATCCCAGGAGAGCCATCACATTTCAATTACCATCACTAACATTACTTATTATTTGGCCTGCTCCAGTCTCTAAGGAAGGCAGCTTGTGATGACAATACCCAGCCTCTTCTTGTAAAACAATTCATTAGGCAAAGCAGAACAGCTGGGGCAGCCACGTGCTAGTTCTTAAAGCACCACCCCACTGGGACCTCTGGCCCAGATTTCTCTTTTGGTGAGGGACAGCCACCACCCCT
This sequence comes from Ailurus styani, assembly GCA_002007465.1. Taxonomy (NCBI): domain Eukaryota; kingdom Metazoa; phylum Chordata; class Mammalia; order Carnivora; family Ailuridae; genus Ailurus; species Ailurus styani. Next base: position 9,247,300 of record LNAC01000027.1, on the reverse strand, counting down.
GTGACAGCTGTAGAGTCCTCCAGGGACCCTTCAGGTTTAATCAGTACTTCCTGCACTGGAGAGAGCCATTTGATTTCTAACATAAACTAATGGTACTCCCGTTTTCAGCAGGTTTCACCAGACATCAGATAAGAGGCTTTAGGGCATTTTTATCTTGTTCTAATGCTCCTGAGTTAATGAGGCAGCAAAAGATATTGTCATAGAGTCCCGGTGTAGCTATATTATCCAATAAACGGACTCTTTCCAAGACAGGTTTAATATGGATCGAGGAGGTAAAGAAGGCTGGCTTAATATTGATCCTATTGAAAAGATGAGAATCCAGTCACCAGAAGTAGGGCAAAATCATACACTTTCTGCAGTACACAAAGTGCTATAAAGGAAAGTAAGAAGTCATCTTTAACTATTAAGTAAAATGCTACGTGTTTTTTTGTTTTTGTTTTTGTTTACCATTTTAAGCAGCATAAACCTAAAACATTTATTTGGCATTTTGGGTTGTTTTAAAAAAATGCTTCTAAATGAAACTATTTTCATGCATTTTGCTGAAAAGTATTCTTAGAGGCTAGTTTTTATTAAAACTAGCAATAAAATCATTGTAAAAATCGCTTATCATATCAATATAAAATTAATTATATATTATATATTAATAAAAGACATTAAAGTTTTTACTGGCTATAAACCAAATTTGATTGTGTTAGGCAATGAAGACTACCTTTAACTTCTAAATAATACCAGAGCCTACATCATATTGGGCTTCAGAAATAATCCAACCATTGACTCAATAACACTGATATCCTATTAGAATGAAGGCTATGCGAGATACAATGAAAATAAAAATCAGTCCTTGGATTCACTGTCATTAGTCCAGGCTAACTGCATAAAAGAAAATTTTACTAAAACAATTTTTTTTAAATCTCTTGGAATCTACTTTGATAAATATACAGAAATCAGAGAACCAAGTGTTTTACTTCATAACTAAAAATATCTACCCAGAACCTGCTGAGTAGATATAAATATTAATAAGCTGACCATAAAAAAGGGTCCATTATTAAAAGCCGACCATTTTTTTTTTCTTTTTTCTTTTTTTTTTTTTATTCATTTGACACAGAGAGAGAGATTACAAGTAGGCAGAGAGGCAGGCAGAGAGAGAGGAGAGGAGGAAGCAGGCTCCCTGCTGAGCAGAGAGCCCGATGTGGGCCTCGATCCCAGGACCCTGGGATCATGACCTGAGCCGAAAGCAGCGGCTTTAACCCACTGAGCCACCCAGGCGCCCAAAAAGCCGACCATTTTTAAGTGATTTGCCTCCCAAAGATTTTTTTTTTTTAAAGCCGAGATTTCACTTCCTTGGAAAAATAGCTCCCACCCCTAAAAAAAGGTCTGCAAGATCTCTTAGAAGAACTCGCTGGGTATGCAGTTACTGACTTTTGGAATACCAAACACACCATATGGTAAAGAAAATCAATCCCTAACATTTCTTTATAATTCACACAACATAATCAATAAGGTATAATCATGAAGTCTAATTCACAGATTAACAACCATTCATACGTCTCTAAAAATCTCTAATTCTGAGTTTTCACAACATAATCATCACCTCACATTCTTCTACTTCTATTGACCAATCACTGCTCTTACACAGGCCTCCTGTTACCTGCAGCAGGGGATATTGATTGCTTATCCCAATACCTATTATCCCCCTCCTCGTTATTAACAAATCGCCTAATATTTAGCCAGCAAAATTACAGCCCAGAATAAAAGATGACATTCTTTTGCAGCTAGGTTGGTCCGCATGATAAAGTTCTATGGCTCTTCTAGGAAGCTGCTTAAAGGAAAATAAGTCAGTTGTGTGGGGACCCCCAACTCCCTTCACCCTTCTTCCTTCCCACCTTCTCTTGGCCTATACCTCCAGCCTGATGACTGGAGCTCTAGTAGTCATCTTACACTATGAGGTAGCCTTTAGGATGGAAGCCACTAAGAAAGTGGAGTGGAAAGAAAGAAGTCTTAGTCCTTGATGACACTGTGATGTGCACAACTTGTCTACCTTGAGCCTTCCTTTTTGTGGAAAAAAAAAGAGTTCTACTCTGTGTAAGCCACAATTATTCTGGACTTCTTGTTACATGCAGCTCAACCTCATCCTAAGAGACTTGATATCCACAATGTTTTAGCCAATAATACAGATAGATGTTTAATTCATTTCAGTGATGCCTTAACACTTTGTACCCCACTTCCACCCTAAACTGTATTCTCCTGGTCACAGGGGCTTAACATCTTAAAATCATTTTGACTCTCATGTCCTTCCAGTCTGTTACAATTTCATATCTACTCTTCCCTCCAAAGATCTCTCAACTGCCCTCTCTTTTGAATTCACTCTGTCCTATCCAGTACAAGCATCACTGCATTCTTGGATTGCAACAGCTTCCTAGCTAGTCTCTCGGACCCATGACCACACCCTTCAATGTTCCCTGGAGGTAGCTATCAAGCTTCTGAAAATGATTCCCCAGTCTGGTTCTTCAGGCCTTCCATAACACCATGCTTTCTAGTACTCTAACCAATCCATATTCAAAAACTGCTTCCAGTCTGAAGTGTCTTCCTTCCTCCTACATGCAAATATTAGCCATGGAGTCCTACTTCAAGTTTCATCTCTTCCAAAAGGTGTTCCTGAGATTTGTTACCTCATTTTTTACTCTTGAGGAATTTGTAGAATCCATGGTCAGAGAGGGAAGCATGGTATGAGATGAGTGTGGTATGGGAAAGGCCAGATTGTGCAAAGCAATAAGGCCAAGTTAAAGATTTCCTATTTTTTTCCTAAAAGCAATGAGAAGCCATTGATGGGTTTTAAGAAGCGAATGAAGTCACATGTCAAATGTGTTTCAAAAATATTACTCTGACTGTAGAGTGCAGTAGTTATTGGAGAGAGAACAATTCTATAGCTAATTTGGTTAGGAGAAGGGGAGAATACCAGAAACAGATTAAAGAAGCTTGATAAAGCAGGCTTGTTGTAGAGGGAGAACTTGAAACTCAATATTATGATAGTCATTTGAGTAAATACATGTTCAACATAGGAAACACTGGCCAATATTTATTAAAAGAGCTGGTGTGCAGAATTTAGTACTAAATGTTCTCCTATCAAGAATGTACTGACAAGGTTCAGCGTCTGCCTTTGGCTCAGGTCACGATCCTGGGGTCCTGGGGTCGAGTCCCGTATTGGGCTCCCCATTCAGCAGGGAGCTGCTTCTCCCTCTCCCTCGGACCTCCCTTTCCCCTGCTTGTGCTCTTGCTCGTGTTCTCTCTATCAAATGAATAAATTAAAAAAAAATCATTAAAAAAAAAAGAATGTACTGACATTTGCAATGCTTGAATCTTGACTGGATCTTGGTTTAAAAAAAAAAAAGTGCATTACCTCAATCAGTTAAGTGACTGACTCTCAATTTTAGTTCAGGTCACAATCTCAGGGTCATGGGATTGAACCCCACATCAGCCTCTGCACTGAACTCAGAGTCTGCTTGTTCCTCTCCCTTTGCTCCTCCCCCTGCTCACTCATTCTCTCTCTCAAATAAATAAATAGATAAATAAAATCTTTTTTTAAAAAAGCTAAATAAGATTTTTAGGGACAACTGAGGAATTTTGAATATGAAAGGATATTAGATATTTTGCAATTATTGTTAATATTTCTTGGACATAATAGTTACAGTATTATTGGGGCACCTGGGTGGCTCAGTTGGTTAAGTGTCTGCCTTCAGCTCAGGTCATGATCTTGGGGTCCTGGGATTGAGCCCCACGTCAGGCTCCCCAGTCAGCGGGGAGTCTGCTTCTCCCTCTTCCCTCTGCCTCCCTACTCCTTGCTCCTGCTCTCTCTCTCTTTTTTTTTTTTAAAGATTTCATCTATCTATTTGAGAGAGAGAGAGCACGTGTGCACACAGGGGGAGGGTAAAAGGAAGAAGCAGGCTTCCCACCGAGCCGGGAGCCCAATGTGGGGCTCGATCCCAGGACCCCGAGATCATGACCTGAGCCAAAGGCAGACGCTTAACCAACTGAGACACCCAGGCGCCCCATTTCTCCCTCTCTCCAATAAATAAATAAATAAATCTTTTTTAAAAATGCTTATTATTATGTAGGAAACTGTCCTTATTCTTAGGAAATGCGTTCTGAAGTACTGAGGGGTAAAGTGCCTGATGTATGAAACTTACTTCCAAATAGTTCAAGGAGAAATAAAAGAAAAAATATCTTAACACACATATTTGTACATGTATAAACGTACATATATACATATAAATACGTGTGATGGTGGGAGGCTCACTGGGTATTTAAAATGTGGTCTCAGGGCGCCTGGGTGGCTCAGTGGGTTAAAGCCTCTGCTTTCAGCTCAGGTCATGATCTCAGGGTCCTGGGATCGAGGCCTGCATCCAGCTCTCTGCTCAGCAGGGAGCCTACTTCCTACTCTCTCTCTGCCTGCCTCTCTTCCAATTTGTGATCTCTCTTTCTCTCCATCAAATAAATAAATAAAATCTTTTTAAAAAATAATAAAATAAAATGTGGTTTCATAAAAAGAACCAGGGAAGGAAAAAAAGACTTAATGGCATATCTTCTTCAGTTAGTGAAGAGAAGCTTCTTTCTTGACCTATTTGTGGCACTAATATTCTTTTACTTGAAAATATGAAATAAACCATTTTTAATCTATACGAGCCAAGGAAGTCTGGGATCTTAAAAAGTAAAACACCACTTGAGGATTTTCACCCAAGAATGATCCCTTCTACAAGCAGTTAACAGATCAATACTCCAACCCTCCCTTTAGTTTCAAGCCTGGCTACTCTTGGATTCCATTCTCTGCCTGATTGAGGAGAGTGAGGAAGAACTGGCTGTCGTTTTTCAATCTGGAGACATGTCCCGGAATCATTCTCCAGGGCCTACATTTATTAACCCTTTAATACAAAGTTATCAATTCCTGCTGTGGGGCAATTGACCGAACAGCAGGTACACAAATGTTTTATTGTGTTGCTCTTTTCTTCGTTAATGCTATTATCCTCCAACACTGAGATACTGTTGACTAATCAGACCCTTGTTTTTACTGAATTTGACAGCTGATGGCAGCAGAAACAGAAGCAGACAACCATAAACTATTTTCCCTCCGACCAGAAGAAAAGTGCTTCCCTTGCAAAGCTAGAATACTATCCTCTCCCCACCTCCAAAACTATTTTCTGGGAGGGGATAGTCATAGTAGTAACAAGCTTTTCAACCTGAGCAATCAGAAGGCTTATTTCTGTAGTCAGGCTGAGACATCTCATTCTTTTGACTAACTGAGCAGGCATATAGATGAAACTCCTTAACCTAGTCCAAACTTGTGCAGACAACCAAATTGTATAACATGGATAAAAGACAAAAGAAAAAATGAAGGTCTGTGTCAAAATGGATGCTGAGCACTTCCAATAGGGCATTCATTAAAGAAAACTTTTTAAGTTCATAAAACAAAACCAGAAGTTACAATACCAAGTTAAGAGGACAGCTTGGGGTTTTGTTTGGTTGGTCATTTTTAGGTTATCATGTACGTTTGTTAAATCAGACCTAGGAAGCCACACACCAGAAGTTTCCCAAACTAGAATCAGGTTAACAATGTCATTTAGTCCATGAGGAACACTGCTTGGTGTGATGGGAAGGAAGAAAATGAGAGCAGGCTCCTATTCTAAAGAAGGACAAGGACTGACTGACTAATAAGGGGACTGAGTGGCTTATTCCTCTCACCCAAAGAAAGTAGTTTATCCCTTGCTGAGTAAGAAGAAACTCTATTATAGCAACAGGAGAGATAGAGAATTAAAACCACAGATAATTTCACATTTCATTTTAGCCACAATGTCTCTAGCCATACTTTTCACCGCAGCTTCTGGAAAGAAGCCAAACAATTTTGTATCATATCACCTCCTTTAATCTTCCCTCTCCCATCTACTGGTAGAAAGATGGCAAAAAGAATGCAAGCAGAAGAAGGAAGAGAAGTTAAAGGTACGGAAAAATCAACTAGATAACTCTCCATATTACTTAGATGTGTGGGCTCACTGAGGGTTGAGATTCATGCTGCATCTTATCCTCTCTTTGTTAAACTGTACTGTCACCTACTATTCTTTTAAACTGCCCCACAGAAGGTTCAGGGTATGCAAGGACAGTTCTGATTCTTGCAGGATGTGCTCCAATACCAAACGTACTAGAAGAAAAATATGTGTGTTTCCTTCTCCATCTATTTTTAAAGGACTTCTCTTTGGTTTCTTTCACAATTGCTCTACGGAAATACTAGAGAAATCCTAAAGGGCCTTTAAAGACAGAATATTAAGAATTTCTCCATGATTTAAGACTTCCTTTCTCATGGCAAATGGTTGAGAGAACCCCACTTCAAGCAATCAGCAAACAGCCATTAATAGCTGAGAATTAAGACATGGCAGATGGAATCATCATCAAAACTCTAGCTGGTCCCACTTGAGGAATGAATGTTCTGAAAGAGAAATCCTTTGTTTTAACTCTAAGGAAAGAAAATAGAAAGATGAAAGTTTAATTATCAATAGTGATAGAAAATGGGAAGTCATCTTAAAGGCAATACGTAACAAGAAGTTAGAAGAGATTTTTTTCACATCTACCATCTCAATCAAGTTGCATCTCACTTAGGAAGCGAACATCGTCCATGGTCTATTTTCAATACACAGTTATCCAACACAATGTCATCTGACTTTAAATAAACAAATAAACAAGAGAGGCCAAGGTCCGGTATCAATTCCTATCCCACCATTCCTACCTAATCTCCCAGCAAGTTAATGCAAATCAAAGCAAGCACTTCAGTGCGGCTGGTAGTGAAGCCTGTTCCTTTCCCAAGAGAGGCCTGTAAAACAGGACAGTCACTGACAGCAGTACAATTACTGACACAGATACAGACTTTATGGACATGTTTATCTCCGCTGTAAATCCATACTCTCTCTCCACTCCGATTCACGAGTCATAAAGAAATTGCAGATAATGAAAAAGTTGGGGAAATTTACAGCATGTCGGAAACCTCAGACAGCCAGAAGAAATTAAAGAGCTGACTAGGGATAAATCACACAGGTACAATTAAAACTTCCCGCATACCTCCTTCATTTCCAAACTGAGGCACAATCCAATGGAGCTGATGAAAAGTTGAGGTCATGACTCCTCGGGCTGTAATCATTTCTTAACTAACTGCAGGTTAAAAATTAGCCAACTCACAGGTCATGTGTAAATGCTGATTTCTTGCTGCTACCTTGATTTCCTTCACTCTCTACTAGAAGAACCCACAGAGCACTTCTGTCTCTAAACAGGCCAAATTGCAACAAGCAATAAGTGGAAAGGTGATGTCCCTTCTCCCACTGCCATCTCTGTAGGTGCGGGACATCTTTTACCATCACAACTGTGGACTGAGCATTAAAATGAGAAAGTGGAGCTACAATGGGTGAATGAAATTGGACGCTTCTTCTTCCCCAATAAATAACCATTCTGAAGGTTTCATTTGATCTCTTTTCAACATTCCAAAGGAGATTTTAAAGGACTGTTATGTTTGATACTAGAATAAGGATTACTTCTGGTGATACTTGTTTTTCAGGAGTAGACTGAACTAATGATCCCTACTTTTTTTTTTTAAGATTTTTAAAAAAAATTTATTTATTTGACAGAGAGAGATCACAAGTAGGCAGAGAGGCAGGCAGAGAGAGGAGGAAGCAGGCTCCCTGCTGAGCAGAGAGCCCAATGCGGGACTTGATCCCAGGACCCTGAGGACCTGAGCTGAAGGCAGAGGCTTAACCCACTGAGCCACCCAGGCGCCCTAATGGTCCCTACTCTTAAGTAACCATCTCAGCATGGGCAGAAATGTGGTGTGGCTAAACCATACACTGCCCTAAACCATTCAACTTTGATTTTTTATATTCTTCCATTCACAAAAGCTACAGGAGGGGAGGAAAAAACAAAAAAGGCAAAATGAAACAAAAACCCTTGACTTTACCAGAATCTATAAGTGCTAATTAATGTGTAACTCATGCCAGTAAAGGAAATCAGAAAAATACCAAAGAAATAATGTCTATTTCTTACATAATGAGACTTAACAGAGCCCCATGATTAAAGACTAGAATAATATGAGTTAATTGTTGCCCCCCCCATTCTATAAGCCTATAAAATCCTCTGTAAAGGAAAAAAAAAAGATTCTTTCATATGCTACACTCTTTCATTTTCCTCACCTTAGTTAGATGAAACTAGCAGGTTTAAAAAACATCAACCCAAACATTCACAAGATCTCTCTGGAAAGCAGAAATGCAGAACACATACTTTTACCAACTAACTTCTATATAACTGAAGCAAATCAATAGTGTTAGCAAAGTTATACAGAAGTCAGTACTAATCTCTGTACATCTCTGTAGGATGAAGCTTCAACCAAATTAGCTCTAATATGATTTTGCAATTCTGAGACCTGTCAAGAAATGAAAGTTAACAGGCACTTTTTTTTTTTTTGAGATATGGAGGATGTAACTGACATGGTTTCGATTTTGTTTCTACTGACCCCTTGATGATTTCAGGTCAATTTTACACTTCAGAGAAACGACATGTCATTTTCATTTTATACGTTAGGATTTTACTCTCTATGGAATAAACATGGATTTAAGGAAACATTGAGAGTATTCCGGGCATCTCTATCATAAAAAACTTAGGTTATATCTAGCTCATGGATCTCAAATCTATTTACCCATAAGCCGTAATACATGGTCTGTGGTCTGGTTTTGCTTATTTTTTTTTAAAGATTTTTTTTTATTTACTTATTTGAGAGAGAGAGAGAGAGCACACAGGGAAGGGACAGGGTAAGGGAGAAAGAAACTTTAGTCAACTCCTGGTTGAGCTCAGAGGTCAATCTCAAGAACCTGAGATCACTACCTAAACTGAAACAGAGTCCAATTGCTTAACAGACTGAGCCACCCAGGGGCCCCTGATCTGTTTCTGCTTATAATGAAAAGTTCCTTAAGTTCCTAAGTGTTTGGTTTGTGTCCAGTATCAAACAAGAGCTGTTAAACAGAGGAAGAGTTTTTTGTTTTGTTTTTTAAAGATTTATTTATTTATTTAAGAGACAGAGACAGAGAGACAGAGAGAACACAAGCAGGAAGAGAGACAGGAGATGGAGAAGCAGACCTCTTGCTGAGCTGGGAGCCCAATGCTGGGCTCAGTCATAGGACCTGGAGATCATGACCTAAGCTGAAGGCAGATGCTTAACCATCTGAGCCACCCAGGTACCCCCAGAGGCAGAGTACTATTTACAAGTTCTCAAGAGGCAAATCATATGTTATCAAATGAATATTTAAGTGAAGTCAAGAAACATGTCTACTGTTACTACTCTATGAGGCAATGATATCCCTGGATTAAGCATCAGAAGACTTGAATTCTAGTCCAGGTTTGCAAATAACTAGGTGTGTGACTAGGCAAATCACTGAAGCTCTCTGAACAGAATAACTTGTCACCTCATCTGTTCAAATGGGAGTACAGCTGACCCTTGGACAATGCAAGTTTGAACTGCACGGGTCCACTTACCTGAGGATATTTTTTTGGCAAATACAGTACAGTACTGTAAATGTATTTTTGCTTTCTTAGGATTTCCTTAATAACATTTTCTTTGCCCTGCTTACTCTGTGGTAAGACTACAGTATTTAATGCATATAGCATACAAAGTATCTGTTAATCAACTGTTTATGTTATTGGTTAAGGTTTCAGGTCAAAAATTGGTCATTAGTAATTAAGTTTTGGTAGAGTCAAAGTCCTATGAGGATTCTGCCTGCACGGGGGGGTTGGCACCCCAACCCCTGCATTATTCAAGGGTCAACTATATTAAAATAATAGTGAGAATTAAATGAGAAAACATTTAAGAAACACAGCAAGCTCAAAAATGTTACTTGCCTTCCCCTCTTAATGAGACATGATTCAGACTCCCGGTTCTGTCATTAAAGAGCTGTGTAGCTGTCCTCAGTCAAGTCACCTAATATCTTTGGGCCTCTGTTTCTGCATCTGTAACATTAGACGGTTGGGACTCACTGATGTCTAAGATCCCCCTCTAGCTCCAGCATGCTATAATTACCGATTCTCTCCCTAAATTGCTGGCTGTCCATGGGAAAGTCACTTCGTTTCTTTAGACCTCAGCTTCCTCACCTTTAAAAATGGGAAGCTGACCCAACAGAAAAGTAGATAAGGATGATAACAGGAAATTCATAAAAGAGGAAAACATGTGGCCAATAAACACAATTTTGTTAGAGATCAAAGAAACACATTTAAAAAAACTGAAACATTTAAAAGAAACTGAAACATAATTTTTCTATAAAATGGGCAAGTATTAAAAAGTTTAACAATATCCCCAAGGGTTGGCTAAGTTGGAGGAATACAGTGCTTTCATTTACTGCTCTCAGAAATATAATTTGGACAAGTGTGGAGGTCACTTTGTCAATATGTATAAAAAATGTTAAATGTGCCATTCACTTTGATCTCGCAAAGGATGTTCACTGCAGCATGAGTTCCTTTAGTGAAACACTGGGAACAATCTATATATCCACTAAGAGAGAATTAACAAGATATTAGATAAATAAGCATATAATGGTATTCTGCAGTCATAAAACTAATGATTTTACTATGTTTTCATGGACATTGAAAGATGTCCATAATGAACTAAGTTGAAAAGGCAGGTTACAGAACAAGAATAGCATGATGCCATGCATGCAAAATTTATATTTATATGTATACGTGTGTGTGTGTGTGTACATACGCATATATAATATCTCTTAGAGATTGATTGAAAGAATGTTCACTAAAATGTTAAAAGTGACTACCATTTTGGGACGCTGTGATTTTGTTGGATTTTTGCTTTCTTTATATTTTCTATAATGAATATGTATTGTTTTATAATGGCAAAAAAAATAAAGCTCATATTTAACTTTTAAAAATACACACTACAGGGGCACCTGGGTAGCTCAGTCAGTTAAGTATCTGCCTTTGCCCAGGTCGTGATTCCTGGGTCTCTGAGAGTCTGCTCATCTGTCTCCCTCTGCCCCTTTCTCCCATGCTCTCTAATCAATAAATAAAATCTTAAAAAAAAAAAACAATTATAAAAAAACCTCTGTGGCTTTAACAATTATTTTCAGATAGATAAGCAATATCTCTTGTTCTTACAGTATCTGATGAGATGTCTAACCATGTATATAGTTATGTCATTAGGACTACAGTGTACTTTCTTAGACCTTTGTCAAGCACTTCACACACCATTTCTCATCTCTCTGCAATGCTGTATGGCTGTTTTTATCCTAAAGAAAACCCAGCAGCGCTTTTACATTTTAGAACCCATTTTCCCCCACACTAGATGTTATTTTAAAAAGCATAAGAAACCACAAACTAAGATTTTTAAGATGAGAACACAGTCTACTTTTTAAATAAGTTGCTTTGTAAATACAAACAAATCTTATTCTTGGTTATCCTCCAAATCTCAATTAGAAACACTATTTCATTTAGGAATTCCAAGCTGACAACAGGAATACACTTAAGATTGCCAAAATGCAGGAAAACCGTAAGTGTGGTATTTAACAAACCACACTGAATGATGGGGGACAGGATCTGGGCTGATTATTTGTTGTAGGATGGCCTGGATAGGCAAAGAAGAAACCAGTGTACTTAAGAAAAAACAACTTTTTTTTAAAGGGGGAGGGGCAGAGGAGGAGAGAGACTCTTAAGCAGGTTCCATGTCCAGCACAGAGCACAACACGAGGCTCGATCTCATAACCCTGACATCATGACCTGAGCAGAAATCAAGAGTTGGACACTTCACCAACTAAGCCACCCAGGCACCCCAAGAATAAAGAACTTAATTCCTAAATCATGTTGAAACTTTGGTTGCCATTCACATTAAAAGCATATTTAAGGGCGCCTGGGTGGCTCAGTGGGTTAAAGCCGCTGCCTTCGGCTCAGGTCATGATCCCAGGGTCCTGGGATCGAGGCCCACATCAGGCTCTCTGCTCGGCGGGGAGCCTGCTTCCTCCTCTCTCCTCTCTCTCTGCCTGCCTCTCTGCCTACTTGTAATCTCTCTCTCTCTGTGTCAAATGAATAAATAAAATCTTTAAAAAAAAAAAAAAAAAAAAAAAAAGCATATTTAATTACTTCTTCATTTGCTGATATGTTTATTCCATTTAAACTGGAGAGGTACAGAAAAGGAAACACTCCGATGTAACACAGAGGCACTCTCTCATCTTTCCACCAATGCACAGACCTGCATCATCATCTGTTCTCCCCATCCTCTGGTTAGACACAGTAGCTCTCCCTTCCGACGTAAAGCCAGCACACCTGTGCTCTAAAGCCTGGCCCCTCTTTCTCAGGAAGCTTACTTATACTTTACCCCTTTTCACCTGTGTCTCCCATCTTTGCCACCGGAATTTAAACATACAGAAGTCTGTTGTCTAAAAGCAAACAATACACTTCAGACTCCACTTCTCCCTCCAGCAACCACCTTCTCTTCCTCTTAACTGCTGAACTCTGTAAGCATTACCTACATTTCCTATCTTCCACACATTCCTCACTCCATGTCAAACTGCCTCTACCACCTGACAAAACTACCTTGCTCATCCACACATTCAACTGCCTACACAATGTCTCCAATTAACATCCAAAGCCAAACCCCATGTCAAAAACCAAACTCATCAACTTTCCTTAAGAATATGTTCCTCATCCATTGTTATTTTTTTTAAAGTTTGGTGAGCTATAATTCATATATGAACTGCACATACTTGAAATGCACAGTGTGGGAAGTTTTAACAAATGTATTCACCACTACAGAGGCAAAACCCTTCTGAGTCCTGCGAATCATGAGATTTTCCCGGTCTGGCTGGTAGGACTAGGCACTAGTACTGGCTTATGGTGTCAGTCACTGTTCCCCCTAATCCCTTCAGATGGTACTCTCTTCAGCCTCGAGTAGTTTCCTCACATGAATGTGCTGATCAGTATTCAGCTGAAGCCTCTCAGAGGACCCTCGGCAGATCTCCGGGATTCTCTCTCTGTGCAGCCTTCTCCTTTCTGGAACTCTGTCCTGTGGACACCAGCTGCCTTGGTCTCTCCAGACTCTTGGCTCTGTGTCTTCAACTCAGGGAGTTAGCCAATCTCTGCCTGGGGTCCCCCTCCCTGCACCACAGCTTGAAAACTCTCGAAGCAGTAAGCTGGGACAATCATGGGGCTCATCTCATTTACTACCTCTCAGAGACCACTGTCTTTTGTTGCCTGCTGTCAGTGTCCTAAAACCACTGTTTCATATATATTGTCATTAAAAAAAATTATTCCAGGTGGGAAAGTGAATCTAGTCCCTGCTATTCCATCTCAGCCAAAATCAGGCTTTCCAATGTTCTCTACATGCTACTGATTTACCTGATCAGGGGAGAAATCTGGGACTCACTGCTGACAACTCCCTCCCCTTTCTCATACCCCACAGCAAATCAATCAAGACTTTGTCCTAAATCACTCTCAAACTCCGTGATTTCCCTTCCTGGCCACCAGACATCAGTTCTAGGCATCACAGTCTTGGCTACTGCAATGACCTCCTACTTGGTGTCCCTAGTTCCTCTTGCCGCCCTCCAAACCATTCTCTACGTGGCCAGATGCTGAATATTCCTCGCTTAAGCCCTTCAATGATTTCCCAGTATTCTTAGGATAATGTCCAAAATCCTTAATACAACCAAGAAGCTTTATATGATCCAGTCTTTCTCTACCTCAGCAGTCACTGTCTGTTCCAGGCATATTAGCCTTCTTTCAGTTCTGCAAGGACCCTGTAGTATTCCTTCCCACAGCCAGAATTGCTATTCTTTCCAGAAAGCTCATTTTCCTTTCCTTCACTCAATTAACTCTAATTCATTCTTCATACTTAAGTATCCTTTTCTCAGGAGAACGATCACTGCCCATTTGACCTCTGCCCCACATTGTGCTTAAAACAATTTATCAGCAAACAATTATTTGTGTAATGCCTTTTCTATGAGAATGTTAGCTCTGTGACAGCAGAAACCATCTCTCTTATTTACTGCTAAGTGCTTGGTACCTAGCACAGTACCCTGAAAGTACACAATAAATATATGCTGTATGAATGTGAGATAATAAAGAGTATGTATATTGGTTTCTGCCCCTGGTTCCTGGCACAAAGCTCCTAAAACTCTTATAATTTCCTAAGTGGTAAGAATCCTAGGAGCATCTTTTGTTCTAACATTTAATCTTTGACCCCACTTCCTGACATAGAGTTGCTAAAGCCCCTGGCATCTTCTGGGTGAGAGCAGTGTCTTTTGTTCTAATGAGGTGACTCTTGGTGGGTTCCTGGAAGGGGGCTGCTCACCAGAAAGACCACGCCATGATTAGAAGCTTGGGATTTTCATTGATACCACTCCCCCCTCCAAAGAGAGGAGAGGGGCTGGAAATGGAATTAATGATTAATCATGGCTAGGTAATTAAAGTCTCCATTAAAATGAACAAAGTACAGGGTTTGTGGGGCTTCTGGGCTGGTAAACACATGGAGGTGCTGGGAGAGTGGCTCATCTGGAGAAGGCATGGAAGCTCTGCGCCTTTTCCACACGCTCTGCCGTATACATCTCTTCCAGCTGGATGTACATCTGTATCCTTTATCATATTCTTTTATAATAAACTGGTAAACAGTTTAAGTAAACTTTTCCTGAGTTCTGTGAGGTGCTCTAACAAATTAATCAAACCCTAGAAGGAGTTTGTGGGAACATCTGATTTATATTTGATCAGTCACAGGCACAACTGACAACCGGGCCTTGCGACTGATATCTGAAGTGGGAGGGAGGGGAGTCCTGCAGGACTGAGCCCGTAACATGTGGGATCTGACAGTATCTCCAGCAAGTCAGAATTGAGTTAAACTGTAGGACACCCAGCTGGTATCACAGAATTGCTTGGTGTGGGGACAGAAAAAAAAACCCCATAGTTGGTGTCAGAAGTGTTGTGACAGGGGCGCCTGGGTGGCTCAGTCGTTAAGCGTCTGCCTTCGGCTCAGGTCATGATCCCAGGGTCCCGGGATTGAGCCCCGAATCGGGCTCCCTGCTCAGCAGAGAGCCCACTTCTCTCTCTTCCACTCCCCGTTTGTGTTCCCTCTCTCGCTGTGTCTCTCTCTGACAAATAGATAAAACAAAATCTTAAACAACAAAAAAGTGTTATGACAGTAGAGTGTGATAGATAGCACTATGAGAGGAAAGGAGAAGCCTAGGAAGAGTAAGAGTTGGTTTTCCCTACACAATGAATTAAATACTATGCCTTCAAATAATAGAATTTTAATACTGTAAGGATCTCAGGGGTCTTCTAGTCCAACAACTTTGTTTTTCACTGAGGAAACTAATGCCCAAGGTCACTCAGCTAAATTAATAAAGCTGACACTAGGCAATGATAAAATCTAAAATGTATTCATAGCTTACTAGCTGTCAAACACCATCCTATGCATTTTTCTTACTGAGGTGAAATTTTTAAGCGTACATTTCAATGGCATTTGGTATCGTCACAATATTGTGCAATCACCACTTATACCGAATTCCAAAACATCTTCATCACCCCAAGAGAAATTCCTGTACCCATTAAAGCAGTCACACCCCATTTCTACCCCATCTCCTGTCCTTTCTCCCAATTGGCAACCACCAATCTGCTCTGTCTCTATGGGTTTATCCATCTAGGATGTCTCATATAAATGAAATCATACAATATGTGACATTTTTGTATCTGGCTTCCTTGTTAGTATAATGTTTTTGAGATTCATCCATGTTGGACTATGTATCGGTACTTCATTCATTTTTATGGCTGAATAATATTCCATTATATGTATATACCATATTTTGCTTATCCACTCATCTGTTAATGGACATCTGGGTTGCTTCCACCTTTTGGCTAACATGAATAGTACTGATATGAACATACATGTGCAAGTATTTGTTTGAGTTCCTGTCTTCAATTCTTCTGGGTATATATCTAACAGTGGAATTGCTGGGTCATGTGGTAATTCTATGTTTAACCTAATTCTAAGTTTTGTGGGAACCACCAAACTTTCCCACAGTGGCCACATCATTTTACATTTCCACCAGCAATATATGAGAGTTCTAATTTCACCATATTCTTGCTAACACTTGTTATTTTCTGTTTTTAAAAAACTATTATTCTTGGGCACCTGGGTGGTTCAGTCGGTTAGGCCACTGCCTTCGGCTCAAGTCATGATCCCAGGGTCCTGGGATCAAGTCCCGCATCAGGCTCCCTGCTACTTGTCCTCTCTACCTCTTTCAAATAAATAAATAAAATCTTTAAACAAAAAAACAATTATTCTTATAGCTGTCTTAGTGGATGCAAAATGATATCCCATTTGTCTATGATTTGCATTTCCCTAAAGACTAATGATGTTTAATATCTTTTTATGTGCTTATTGGCCATTCGTATATCTTCTTTGGAGAAATGGCCACTCAAGTCCTTTGCCCATTTTTTAACTGGGTTGTTTGTCTTTTTGTTGTTGAGCACAAGTAGACAGAACAGCAAGCAGAGGGAGAGGGAGAAGCAGACTCCCCGCTGAGCAGGGAGCCCAACACGGGGCTGGATCCCAGGATCCACATCAGGCTCCAGCTGAGCTGTGAGCCTGCTTCTCCCTCTCCCTCTGCTTGCTGTTCTGTCTACTTGTGCTCTCTCTGTATCTCTCTGTTAAATAAATAAATAAATAATCTTTAAAAAAAAAAATTCCTTGGATCTGACCTCTTAAGAATTTCTTTTTTAAAGCAAACCTCACAGGGCACCTGGGTGGTTCAGTTGGTTAAGCAAGTGCTTTCAGCTCAGGTCATTATGCCAGAGTTCTGGGATCTAGCCCCTCGTTGGGCTCTCTGCCCAGCAGGGAGTCTGCTTCTCCCTCTCCTCCCAACTGATGCACACAATCTCAAATAAATGAATAAAATCTTTTCAAACACACACACACACACACACACACACACACACAAAACCCCCAAACCTCACAAAATGTGATGCCAATGATCATACTACTCTCCCAGGGGACATGTTTGGAACCATGAAACAAGGGACTTAACGTCATCGCTCACATGTTTTACATTAGATACAGTGTATTCATTTCTACAAAAGGTCTATGAACTGAAAAAGAAAAACTATGCTGGACAGTAAGCCACTAAAGATTGTGTACAGTCCTTCAGTGATTTCCTAAACCTTAACGACAAAGATGCCCAAACAAGTTCTTTTTCCTCAGGCATCTTCACAGCAATGCATTTCCTTTTTCACGCTGGCTTTTCTTTCTAGTTGACTGGGGAATTTTTTTTTTTTTAAAGATTTTATTTATTTATTTGACACAGAGAGAGAGAGATCACAAGTAGGCAGAGAGGCAGAGAGAGATGAGGAAGCAGGCTCCCTGCCGAGCAGGGAGCCCGATGCGGGCCTCGAATGTGAGACTAAAATCTTCCTTATCCTTTCCTTTCCAATTCTAAAATAATTACATGCATCAACACGGCTATTAGTTCATTATGCAAGTTTTTTGTCACATGGTACCCATGTTAGTCAACAAACAGTTAAAGATGCTCTAGTTTTTCAAGGAAAGTAGTTTTCCAAGGATTTTCACATGACAAATGATAACACACTTAAAAATGCATCACTCGGGCGCCTGGGTGGCTCAGTAGGTTAAAGCCTCTGCTTTCGGCTCAGGTCATGATCTCAGGGTCCTGGGATCGAGGCCCATATCGGGCTCTCTGCTCGGCAGGGAGCCTGCTTCCTCCTCTCTCTCTGCCTCTCTGCTTACTTGTGATCTCTTTCTCTCTGTGTCAAATAAAGAAATAAAAAAAAATCTAAAAAAAAAAATGCATCACTCAATAAGGTTGTGAGAAAACTTACACATCAAATCAGGAAACCAGTGATTTGAGGAAAACACACTCTCACTTTGACCATTTGAATTTTTTCTATTATGTAACTGATAATGATATTTTGATATCCCCACAAGGGAGAAGTGGGGGAAGAAAAGATTTCAGTCAGCTCAAGTCACATATCGAGTAATTTAATATTTATTTCTAAGATGCTACAGCTTTGACATTATCATAACCCAAACTAAAATGACAGGGGTGGCATTAACAAAAAGGGAAAATACTGCTTAAATGAACTACACTAAAATTCAAAACTTCTGTTTAAATTGGAGAAATTTGAATATGGATTGTATATCAGACAATCGTATCATGTTAAATCTCTTGAGTGTGTTAAAATTATATTGTAGATATGTAGGAGAATGTCCTCATTCTTTAAAAATAATGCTAAAGTATTTATGGAGTGTCATGGTTTCTGTAGCTAGCTCTCAAATAGTTCAAGAATAAAACAACAAACTTAAAATTATATGTGGAAAGATAAAGCAAATGTGACAAATGTTAATAATTGGTGAACAGGTGAAGGCTATATAAGTATTGTACTATTCCTGAAACATTTTTTAAAAATATTTTTTTTATTTATTTGTGAGAGAGAGAGAGTCAGCACGCATAAGAAAGCACTAGTAGGCAGAATGGCAGGGAGAGGAAGAAGAAGAGGGAGAAGCAGACTCTCTGCTGAGCAGGGAACTTGACGCAGGGCTTGACCCCAGGACCTGGTATCATGACCTAAGCCGAATGCACATACTTAACTGACTGAGCCACCCAGGTGCTCCTATTCTTGAAACATTTTAAAGAGATTTGAAATTTGACAAAATATAAAGTTGGGAGAAAAAAAACAAACTTTAGTTTATTAACATATACCGTTAAGAAAATCAAAAGGCAAACCATAGAGAGGGATAAGATATTTGCAATTTATATAACTGACAAAGAATGCATATCTGGATTATGTTAACAATACTTACAAATCAATTTTTAAAAAATTGACAATACAATTTTTTTAAAGATGGGTAAGAGATATGATAAACACTTCACAAAGAATGCTATCCAAATGGCCAATGAACGTATGAAAAGGTGCTCAACCTCATTAGTCATTAGGAAGATGGAAATTAAAACTACAGTGAGATACCATTCTAACTATTACAATGGTTAGAATTAATTAATTAATTAATTTTACAAAGGCGAGAATTTAAAAGACTGAGAATATGTCTGTTAGTAAGGACCTGGAGCAAGTGAAATTACCAAAGGGTTTGTAAATTGGTATAACTACTTTGGAAAACTGTTTGGAACTAGTATCTATTAAAACTAAACATATATATACGCATAACCCAGCAATTCTACTCCTAGTTATATATACAACAAAAATGCATATACCAAAAAAAGACAGATACCACAAATGCTCAGAGTATTTATTTATAATTACCAAAAGCTGGAAAAAATTCAAATGTTCCTGGATTGGCAGAATGAAAAATTGCATTATGTTCTTGCAATGGTATACTACACAGTGAAGATAAACAAATGACTACTAAACACAATGGACGGGTATCATAATCAAAATGTTGAACAAAAGAGGCCAGACACAAAAGAGTATGTAACTTGTGAGTCTATTTACATAAAGTTCAAAAACAAACGAAATTCTTTCATGATACTATGTCACGCTAATGCTTGCTTGCCTTTGGGGAAGGGGCAGGGAGTCACTGGGAGAAGCATGAAGGTGGCTTTATATATTGGAAAGGTTCTATATCTTGATCTGGTCTGGGTTATGGTCACAGGGAAGAACTAATTTTCTGAAAATTCATTAAGCTGTAATTTGTGTACTTTTCTTTACGTATATTTTACTTCCATTTTAAAAAGTTGATTAAAGAACAAAAAATGATGTCACAGTGGAATATTTTCATATCCTGAATCTGAGGTCTCATTTTACTTCTCAACCAAAGAGCTGCAATTTCATTTAAGATTGATAGCCTTCGAACAGTTCTTTGCTCCTACTGAGCAATTAATACTAAGAGTCTTGTTCTCCAACTACAGGAGAGAAAAGCTGAAAGCATTAAGCTGGACAAAATCTTGGCCAATGTTTGTTTATGAAATGACACCTCTTTCACCAACTAAGCCATCTCTTACCCTTGACCCAACGGGTTACCGCTTTTATTCCCAAATTACTACTTCTGGAATAACATGCTAAGGATGGGAAATGAAGTATCACAACTTTCCCCTTGCTATTCATCACTTGCTTAAAGTGATCAATTGTTGTTAATGGATCTAGTCATTTTTATTTAGAAACAGTCCATAAAAGAGTTTACAATTTTAACTGCACAGGAAATTAGGAGATAGATCTTTCAAGTAACTATAATTTTGTTTCTAGAATGGTATACAATTTTTCTCTATTTACTTTTTCTACTTAACAGAATAGAATGTGCTCATTGTGGGCAATAAGAAAAATTCAGAAAATTTTAAACGACAACAAAAAAATCACTCGAGATAGGCAATAAAACATATTCGTGCATTTCTGGTGCTTACAGGGCAGAAAAAAAAATGTCTCTTCCTTTAGGGCAGAAAAACAAACAAAAAACATACTGGTGTATTTCCTTTCCATCATTTGTCTATGCCCATGCTCTCAAAACAAAACAAAACAAAAAAGAAAAAGGAAAGAAAAAACTTGATTTTGTGTTCTGCATTATGATTTTTTCACTTGCAATTATCCTTACGTATAATGAGTTTTCTGTAATTAAATTCTCTTTAATGCTTTAACATTTTTAATGGCCACATTGTCTACTATAATTCACTTGGTTATTCCCCCAATGTTGAACTTTAAATTGCTTCACTATGTACATTTCTCTACCATACATGTTGTACAATTCAACAGAATGCTACTTTGAAACTAACCCCATCCAAATTAATGTATGCCCTGCTTGCTTTCCTCTATCCTTGCCTGCCCCAACCCCCACCCCAAATCAGAAGAGAACGGAATACCACAAGCATTTTATGGTAAAATCCTCTTTGTGTGTAAAGCCATTTCAGAGGCAACGTTGGGTTTATGAAACAACTCGACTAATGGATAAAATATATGAGTGCTTATAAGCCTTAAAGGTAATTTGAGGCTTTGTGTATCCTAATTTGTTAACCAAGGGAAAAATGAGAAATAATGGCATGTTTTATTTCCCATTATCATAATACGTTTTTAAAAACAAAATACTTAAGGCTAAACAGACAATTTCTAATTATGAGGAATAACCTTGATCCCTTCAAAGTGGAATTTCTAGATTTTATACTGTATTACTACCTAAATAGGATGCCATGCTAATGACTATGGTAAAACGGTATGGCAGTGTCTGAAACAAAGAAAACAAAAGCTAAATTTCATTTGGTATTTGAGAAGTGCAGATTACAACATTGTCTTTAAGGTGCTTTTGCATCAAGTTCCCTGGCTTTATTTTTTAGGTTAAAATAATTTAGTTTTCTACCTTCTTGAATTTCCCTGTCAACAGAAACAATCAAGAAACATTAAGAAAAAAGTTCATCCTCACAAGGAACAAACATTAAAGATATTAATATTTTGCCTACCAAGTTAGCAATGACTTTAAAATTATAATACTTGATGTTCACAAGGATGCAGGGGTAGGAGGTGCCCTTCTAGAAGACAATCTGGCAGTGGATTTCTTCTCTGTCAGAGATCTCACAAATCTCCAGCTAAATGTAAAATGCTGTCTTCACTTCTAGGAGGAACTGACCCTGTTGCTGATACAATCCAAATACAGCTGTTGATTAACAGATGTATCAACATCAAATACTTGGGGCCAATTACTGTTATTTAAAACATATTTATTTTTGAAGTATGGTTGACATACAATGTTGCATTAGTTGCAGATGTACATACAACACAGTGATTTGACAATTCTATACATTATACAATGCTCAGCACGTAAATGTAGTTACCACGTCATCTCAAATTTTTACTTCTGAAATTGTTTTCCAGTTAACAGATTTGGACATCAACTATATATAAAGGCCACACCAATTTCTTGAACAGCTACGGGTAAGCTAAGTGAATAAAACACCACTACTATGGAAGAAAACTATACAAAAGTAATTTATTCACCTGAAAGGCCTGATGATCTGCCAAAGAGTACTGTAAAGGAACTACACAAATCCATTTCTGAAGTTATCGATATCTTGTTTCACATGTTTATTTCCCTGAGAGAAAAATATCTACCCAAAACATTACCTGTTGCCCTAACTAGACAAGAGTATTCCTATCACTCTATTAATAACATCCACCTATACAAATGGCTTTTACTTATTTCTAAAAAAAATTAAGGTGCCTGCCTCCTAAGAAACATATAGAAGTTTGGTGATGTTTTTCTGTAACTGGATCTTTCTCCTTCCTCTGAAGTCCCTGTACTTAGGCTCAAAACATCATGGTAGACTGTAATTTCAGTTTATGCCCTAAGATCCATCCAGTTACCTATTTCTGGAAGTGATACAGCTGAAATATCTACTGTCAGTACACTTCTTTCCATTCTCACTGTCACCATTCATTCAAGCCCCCACCTCTTCTTGCTGGACTCCCATAATAGCTTCCAGCCTCCTGGCTCTACCATTCCATTCTTTCCTATGCAGCAGTGCCCGCTAACGGTGTGACTTCTCTACTTAGAAATCTTCAATGGTAGAATTTTTAGTGACAAAGTGCTTAAGACAGAATAAATGAAAAAAGTGTACAGGCTAAAACTATATACATATACTATAGTCTCGGCTATGTTAAAAAGCATGTTTGTGCATTTGTATGGACACAAGCAGAAACGTAAACCCAACATCCATACACAAAGGGAAAAGAGTGGGGCAAAAAACACATTCAATGTTATTTCTTAGTGGTAAGGCTATATAGTTTTTACTTTCTTCTTTATCTTTACAGGAACAGATTTATGGTAAAGTCTCTTACAGTAAGTGTCTCTATAAACCATCTATAATGAACACATAGTTAATGCTATAGCCATTAAAATACCTTTTATGTTTTTAAAGATTTTATTTATTTATTTGAGCAAGAGAGAGACATAGACATGAGTAGGGTGGAGGAGCAGAGGGAGAGGGAGAAGCAGACTCCACGCTGAGCAGGGATTCCCCGACATGGGACTCGATCCTAGGACCCCAAGATCATGACCTGAGCCAAAGGCAGACACTTAACTGACTGAGCCATTCGGGTGCCCCTAAAATACCTTTTAAAAAAGATTTCACATGCTTCCATTACCTTTAAGTCTAACTCCTCACCCCCTAGAATTCAAGGCCTCCTCAATCCAGTCCCTGTCTCCTTCCTTGTTTTAGTTCTTATGAACTGTGATGTAACTGGGCTCCTTAAGAACCAGACTGGATGACTCCCACCATTCCTTGAGCACAGCTATACCTTCAAACTCTGTTTTGCTCTGAATATTCACTCCACCTGGAATATGGTCCCTTCCCACTCCTACCTAGCAAGCTCCTATGTATTCTTTAAGGTATATTTTCAAAGATCCAAAAATAGCAAATACTACCATACCCCTTCCTCTCATCCATAGCACACAATACTGACTTCCCTCAATCCAGATTCCTTCTCAAAATCCTCAATTCAATGGCCCTAGAAGATCCTAACTAATCAATCCATGTTTATATACAAAATAACACATACCTGCCATTCCTGTAGCAATCTAATGTAATTCCCTTCTTCTTCCCTAGCCCATAGGTCTTTGTACTCTTACAGACCTTATCTCCTCGACCTTCTATTAAGAATCATTTACTTAATTGTCTTATCTTCCTTTCCTACTAGATTTTAATTTGCACAAGGGCAGTAATTATGTCTTATTAATCTTCATATCCCCTGCAGAGCCTTGCAGGAGGTCAGCACTCAAACAGTTGCTGAACTGAATACTTCATTCTTTTCCTATTATCCCATCACTCAAAATGGCTAAATATTTGCAAGTTTTATTTTAAAACAATTAGATTCTTCGTGAAGAACGACTAATGAGTTCAAGTTTCTTTCATCAATTTTAGCCAGCTTTCCTGCTTTAACTTAATAAAGCAGTGTCTGATCTCACACAGTAACCTGCAGAGTCAAAGGATAAAACTAGATAAGCTGAGATGAGAACTAAGCCCATTCTGAGGGGGCTTATATCTAGATACGGAAACTATTGAATTAAACTACCACATTTTTTTAGAATTTTTTCTACTAATCTCTTTTATCAAAAGCAAAATGTTACTTCTGACAATAGAGAAAGGACTCTAAGCATCAGAAATATATATTGCTTTGAAAAGGGATTTAAAAACTGGGGAGATGAAAAGGAAAAACAAAAATCTAAAAAAATCAAACAAGGTATCAACAAAGTTAGGTAAATAGTCTGGTAAAGTCGCAAGAATGTCTTACCAAAATCAGAAACCCAGTTCAAGAGATAGGGTAGAGGAAAAGCTGGTAGTACCGTAAGACTCATGCTGCCATCTAGAGGTTAAAGGATAGACGATTTTCCTCCTCAATCAATCAAAGGCAGTTCATTTAACTCGTATTATAGAGGGAGACTTAACATGCCTTATAAAGTAAGCCAGACAAATGCCTCTGCTGTCAGGCCACAAAGAAGAATACTGAGGCTGTAAGAGTCTCAGATATTCTCTCCTTCTCTTCCTTCATAAATTAAAATAAAAAATCTAAAGACCAGAGTTATCTGTTTTTTAGAATTTTATCTAGATGGGAAACAATTTCTAGATATAAATGGCCTTTTTTTTTTTTTTCAAAAAATTATATGCCTAGAGGGTAGAGAAATCTACTATACCACAGGCTAACTTGGAAGTTTTCCCTTGGCACCACCTCCTAAGAAAGTTGTACCAAATAGCTTCTGGTATAGACAACTTCATCAATGTAAACTGATGGAATGAATTACCAGGAATGGGGTCATCTCAATCTTTTTACAGTAAAATGTTGCTTTTAAAAACTATGTAAGTGATTAAATTTAGCCAAGCAACAGTCCCAATGAAAATTCTAAAGAACATACAGGATTAGACTACAAATTAGTAAAAAACAAAAACAAAAACAAAAAAACCCAAAAAACCCTGTATCAAAACAAGCTAAATTTCATAAAGCTATTCTTAGAGGTTAATATGCTCATTGTGAAATTATTTTTTTTTAAAGATTTTATTTATTTATTTGACACAGAGAGAGAGATTACAAGTAGGCAGAGAGGCAGGCAGAGAGACAGGGAGAGGAGGAAGCAGGCTCCCTGCTGAGCAGAGAGCCCAATGCGGGCCTCGATCCCAGGACGCTGAGATCATGACCTGAGCCGAAAGCAGAGGCTTTAACCCACTGAGCCACCCAGGCGCCCTCATTGTGAAATTATTTACATTAATAATTGTTTAGCCTATTTTGTCTTTATATCACTAAGTAAATTTCAATGCAGACCAAGTAAATGAGTAAAAATTGAGATTTTAATTTATTTTGTAGTATAAGATAAAACATAATCAAGAACAAACTCATCAAATTCAACACCTCTTCATGATAAAAAGACTTAACAAAAAAGAAAAGGTAATTTCTTTAACCTCAAAAAGGTCAGCTACAAAAAACCCACAATTAACGTCACACTTAATGCTTTTTCCCTAAAGTCAGGAAAAAGACAAGGATGTCCACTTTTGCCACTTCTATTCAACCCTATACTGGAATTTCTAGTCAGGGCAATTAGCAAGACAATGAAATAAAAGGCATCCAGATTGGAAATAAAGTAAAACTATCTCTATTTGCAGATGACATGATTCTGTATATAGAAAATCTTTTTGTTTTGTTTTTTATTTTTTAAGTAAGCTCCATGCCCAGTGTGGAGTCCAACGTGGGGCCTGAACCCACAACCCTGAGATCAAGACCTGAGCTGGTATTGAGAATTGGATGCTTAACTGACTGAGCCATCCACACAACCCTGTATATAGAAAATCTTAAGTAATCTACTAAAACTCTATAAGAACTAATAAATGGGTTCACTGATGTTGCAGGATAGAAGATCAACATACAAAAGTTAATTATACAGTTGACCCTTGAACAACATGGTTTAAACCATGCAGATCCACTTACATGCAGATTTGTTTTTGATAAATACAGTACTATAAATATATTTTCTCTTCCTTATGATTTCCTTAACATTTTCTTTTCTCTGGTTACTTTATTGTAGAATACAGTATATACAACATATAGCATAAAAATATGAGTTAATCAACTGTTCATATGTAAGGGTTCATGTCAATAGTAAGCTATTAAGTAGGCTAGTTAAACTTTAGGGGAGTCAAAAGTTATACACAGATTTTCAACTGTGCAGAGGTTTGGCACCTCAAGTCCCATTATTCAAAGGTCAACTATATTTCTCTAAAGTACTGATGAGCTTAAGAAACAAATGAACATAGGGCAGAAAAAAAGAGAGGCAAATCAAGAAACAGACTCTTAACTATAGAGGACCAACTGATGGTTACTGGAGGGGCGGTGGGCTAAACAGGTGACAGGGATTAAGGAGGACAGTTGTGATGAGCACCAGGTACTGTACATTTAAGTGACGAACCACTAAATTCTACACCTGAAACTAATTACACTGTATGTTAACTAACTGGAATTTAAATAAAACCTTGGGAAAAAAATTAAAGCACCAATGAACAAACTGAAAATGATATTAAGAAGACAATGCCATTTATAACATCAGAAAATAAAATACTTAAGAACTAATTTAACAAACAAAATGTAAAACTTAGACTTTGAAAACTACAAAACATTCCTGAAAGAAATTAAAGGCCTAAGTAAATAGAAGACATACTACATTCACGAATCATTTTAATATTATTAAGATGGGAATATTCCTCAAACTCATCTACAGATTCAATGCAATCTCTACCAAAATTCCAGCTGACTTCTTTGCAACAACCGACAAGTTAAAATTTCTTCAGAAATTCAAGAGACCCAAAGTAGCCAAAACAATCTTGAAAAAGAACAAAGTTGGAAAACTCATACATCCCAAGTTCAAAACTTACTACAGAACTACAGTAATCAAAACAGTGGAGTAGTCCCATTAGGGATAGACATATAGATCAAAGAAGCAGATTTGAGAGTCCAGAAATAAACCTTGCATTTACGGTTAATTGATTTTTTTTTTTTTTTTTTTTTTAAAGATTTTTTTTATTTATTTATTTGACACAGAGAGAGAGATTACAAGTAGGCAGAGAGGCAGGCAGAGAGAGAGAGACAAGGAGAGGAGGAAGCAGGCTCCCTGCTGAGCAGAGAGCCCGATGCGGGCCTCGATCCCAGGACGCTGAGATCATGACCTGAGCCGAAAGCAGAGGCTTTAACCCACTGAGCCACCCAGGCGCCCGGTTAATTGATTTTTAACAAAAATGCCAAGGCAATCAATAGGAAAAGACTAGTCTTTTCCACAAATAATGTTTGAAACAACTGGCTATCCACATGCAAAACAATGAATTTGGATCCCTACCTTACACCATATACAGAAATTAACTTAAAATATATCAAAGACATAAATGTAAGAGTTAAAACTATAAAACTCTTAGAAGAAAACACAGGCATATTGGGACATTGGATTAGGCAATGGTTTCCTAAGTATGAAACCAAAATACAAGCAACGACAACAAAAATAGATAAATTGGACTTAAACAAAATTTTAAAATTTTATGCTTCAAAGGACATCATCAAGAAAGTAAAAAGACAATCCACAAAATGGGATAGAACTTCTGCAAAGCATATATATGATAAATGACCTGTTTCTAGACTATACAAAGAACACTTGCAACTCAATAATAAATATACAAATAATCCAATTTAAAAATGGGTAACGGATCTAAACAGTTCTGCAAAGAAGATATACAACTGGCCAATAAGTACATGAAAACATGCTCAATATCATTAGTTATTAGTCAAATGCATATGTAAATAATGAGATACCACTTCACAATCACTAGGATGAATGATAACTTTTTGAAAACAAAAACAAGTACCCGCAAGAATATGGAGAAACTGGAATCCTCATACACTGTTGGTGGGAATGTAAAATGGTGCAGCCAGTATGGAAGACAGACAGTTCCTCAAAAAAGTCAGATGTAGTTATCATATTACCCAGGAATTCCACTTCTAGTTAAAAGCCCAGGAGAACAGAAAGGTAAATCCACACAAAAACTTGTAAATAAATGTTTATAGCAGCATTATTCATACTAGCCAAATAGAAAAATCCAAATGTCCAACTGGGGTTAAATATAATGTGGATAACTGCTGAATATATCTATACAATGGAATATCATTGTCCATAAAAAGAAATTAAATACTGATACATGCTACAACATAAACATTGAAAACATTATGTTAAATGAAAGAAACCAGTCACAAAGACCATGTACTGTATGATTCCATTAACATGAAATGTCAAGAATAGGTAAATTCAGGGCGCCTGGGTGACTCAGTCATTAAGTGTCTGCCTTCGGCTCAGGTCATAATACCAGGGTCCTGGGATCAAGCCCCACATTGGGCTCCCTGCTCAGCGGGAAGCCTGCTTCTCCCTCTCCCATTCCCCAGCCTGTGTTCCCTCTCTCGCCGTGTCTGTCAAATAAATAAATAAAATCTAAAAAAAACAAAAAACAAAAAAAAAAAAGAAGAAGAAGAAGAAGAATAGGTAAACTCCTAAGGACAGAAAGCAGATTAGCAATGGCCTAGACATGTGGGCCTAGGGGGCAAATAAGGAATGAATGCTAATGGTACAGTGTTTCTTTTTCGGGATATAAAAATGTTCTACAATTGTGATAACAGCTGTACAACTCTAAATGTAGCAAAGCTTTGCAACTTACTATCATTTTTCCCTGATTGCAACAAATTAACTGACATATAGAAAATAGTTTTAAAGCAGGGAGCCTGCTTCCTCTTCTCTCTGCCTGCCTCTCCTGGGATGGAGCCCCGCATCAGGCTCTCTGCTCAGCAGGGAGCCTGCTTCCTCTTCTCTCTGCCTGCCTCTCTGCCTACTTCTAATCTCTCTGTCAAATAAATAAACAAAATCTTAAAAAAAAAAAAAGCCACTGAATTGCACACTATAAGTAGGTGAATTGTAGGGTGTGTGAATTCTACCTCAACAAAGCTGCTATTTAAAAAAGAAAAAGAGAAAAAGAACAAGTGCATGAGAGTCCCAAGCTTTAGCCTTAATTTCAAATGGCATGATCCTCTGCTTTCCCAATTTTCACATTCTATTTAAAAATATCTTGAACACAGCCATTAATTAGCTCATCTGCATGATTTCTAGCCTTCAGAGACAAGAGGGGAATTCAATAGGATTCATAATGACAGTTCCATTGGGTTTTGTTTTTTTTTTAAGATTTTTTTAGGTAATCTCTACACCCAACATGGGGCTCAAATATTCAACCATGAGATCAAGAGTCACATGCTCTGGGCGCCTGGGTGGCTCAGTGGGTTAAAGCCGCTGCCTTCGGCTCAGGTCATGATCCCAGGGTCCTGGGATCGAGCCTTCGGCTCAGGTCATGATCCCAGGGTCCTGGGATCGACTCCTCTCTCCTCTCTCTCTGCCTGCCTCTCTGCCTACTTGTAATCCCTCTCTCTGTGTCAAATGAATAAATAAAATCTTTATAAAAGAGTCACATGCTCTATCAACTGAGCCAGCCAGGCACTCCTAGTTGCATTGGTCTTAGGAATAAAGCAACCAATGGACTACTGAAAAGACTAACTCAGGATCATGTTCAGGTCATAACAGTGATGAAGTAAGATTCAAGTAGAAGATAAAATCAAACCAACATCAGTAAGCTTCACCCTATTTTTACTATGTGTGGTTGATCATCCAGCCACTAAAAGAAAAATTCCAGACACCACAAGACCTTCAAATGTTACTTCTCATCACTAAAACACCAACTATCCAGAAAAAGAACAACTTCCAGATACTTTCACCTTATCAGTTTTAAGTCAATGGATTTTATTAGAAAAATTCTATCATTTCACCCGAAGTCATCAGCAGTTGATCATTCATTCAATCAGGAAAATATACACTTGTGCATTTACTACATGCCAGGTACTCTATGGATTAGAAAGACAGAACAAAGTACGATTTTTTACCTGAAAGAGTTACAATCAATCAAGGGATAAGACATGTATCAGTATCTCCCAGAATGGTTAAAAGTGCCACACAAATGAAACAAATGAACTGCTCTAGGAGCAATTTGGGAGGCCAGGAGAGTTCACTTTGCAGATAAGGAATGAAAAGGAAAGGCTGATGAAAGAGGTAAATCTGGGACTAACCAGTGAAGGATGAATAGAAGTTCTAATGTTAGAAATAGGTCAGGGAGAGCTCTCTGAGAAAAAGGAATAGCATAGATAGATAAAGAAGATGGGCAAGCATTATAGGAAGAGTGAATGTCTCAAATGGGAACAGTACATAGTGTTTTGCTAGGAGAGAAGTAAGGAAGAAATCTCATCATTAAAGCTAGGGCCAGAGTAAAGAGGATTTTGAATGCCATGTTAGAATATGAATTTGATCGCAATAAAGTACCAATAATGATTTATGAGCTAAGGACAAAAGAAGCCAATGAGACTTTAGAAAAATTACTCTGAGAAGGGTAAACAAGATGACCTGGAATGGGGTGGTTGAAAGGCAGGGAGACTGGTTAGAGACTGCAACAGTTCCAGCCAAATAGAAAGGACATTATACTCAAAAAGAAGTTATGAAAATAAAATTCTTTATATGGTAAGGCAGTTTACAATTTTCCATATTTCTTATGTATTTCATGGGAATTTCATATTAATTAACTGCTCAAATCAAGCCAAGGGACCCCAATCATGACAAGGTATAAACGCCTATACAAAAAATTACTGCACTCCAAAATCCCAAAAAGGTTATCAGAGACATAATCACGTACCAAATCGAAGAGCTTGGTTCATCTTCCAAAAGACACAATCTAGTTACTAACAGCCCTAGAAGATACACATTATTTCTATACTAACATATAACAATGCTCTAGGGAAGTGACAAACAATCATGTTTTGAGGACAAATATTTTCTGCATTTTTTTTCTTTCCATCATCTTTATCAGTGCAGATATTTGCATGAAAACAGGATCACTGGTCCTTGGGGATTCATCAGTTCCTATTGCTTATTTTTCATCCATGTCATCCTCTCAATTAATGCAGGAGAGAGGATTGAGACATCGAAACACCAGATTAGGGTGTCAAGTAAATGTCAACCCCTAGAGTAGATGAATAATCTGTAAGGACAAAAAAAAAGATCTTGTTTTTATGCAAATACACTATATAAAATAAAACAAAGAGAGACTGTACCCAAGAAGTACAATACATATCAATATAAATCTTTCCAATTCTATTAGTTAAAACTATTTTCTATATGTCAGTTAATTTGTTGCAATCAGGGAAAAATGATAGTAAGTTGCAAAGCTTTGCTACAGAAATTGAAATAAGGCTGAATTCTGAACCAGAAAATAATTTTGAAAGATCTCAGCTGTACTCATGGGACTCATCTGACAGAAATGAGCATTTCTGTTGCAGAATTTTGGTTCAGTGTTTAAGGTGGCTGAGTTAGGTGACTGCAAATCCCCACCTACGATGTCTTAAGTTTTAGAAATACAAACACTGAATAGTGATAATGTTTTTAACTGTGTGGATTAAAAACTAAAACAAACCACACCAAGTTTCTGACTCTGTGGAAAGCCATTAAAATAAACTTTACTGATATTTAGGGGGACTCTTTATTCTAAAAATTGATTTAAAAAAAAAGGCTCATTTATCCTGTAGTAACAGCTTTCAAGGTAAAATAGATAGTTGATAAGATAAAATCCTTTATAGGGGCGTCTGGGTAGCTCAGTCGCTTAAGCGTCTGCCTTCGGCTCCGGTCATGATCCCAGGGTCCTAGGATCGAGCCCTGCATCAGGCTCCTTGCTCAGCAGGGAGTCTGCTTCTCTCTCTCTCTCTCTCTCCCCCTGCCCCCTGCTCATTTTCTTTCTCTCTCTCTCAAATGAATAAATCTTTAAAAAACAAATAAAAAAGATAAAATCCTTTATAGAAAAATTCTAGCTAATAACGAAAAATGACAGAATTAGAATATTACCATCTGACAACCTATAATAAAACAGGGGATCTAGGCATTACCAAAAGCTGCTAAAACTCTTGTGTAAGGCTGATGGAGAATTTTACAATAAATAATCAGGCTAACAATGCCTTCATCAATTAATAAATTTTAAAATCACAAAGAGAGACAGGCAGACATGATGTACCTTCTGATGGATGTATACAATACCATTTAGGAAACTGTCAAAATAAAAATAAAGTCAAACTGTATTTGTGAAAGCTACTAGATCTAACCACCAGGAAATAAAAAGGATAAATGAACATATTAAGCACTACCATAGGAATGTGAACAACAAAATCCAGTATATATAAAATTCTACAGAATAACTAGGTTTAATGAATGGCAAGGGAAAATAAAAGGGAAGTGGAACTATGATAGATGAAGATAGACTTAAGAGACATATCAATCAAATACAGTGTATAAACCTTACTTAGGACCTGATTCTAATAAACCGACTGTATAAAGACAATTATAAGTCAACCATGGAAACCCAAATCCTGATTAGCTATTTGACGATATTAAGCAAGTTTGTTAAAAAATTTTAGGCATGGGACACCTGGGTGGCTTAGTTGGTTAAGCATCTGCCTCCAGCTCAGATCATGATCCCACAGTCCCAGGATTGAGCCCGCTTCGGACTCCCTGTTCAGCGGGAAGCCTGCTTCTCCCTCTCTCACTCGTGTTCCCTCCCTCACTGTCACTCTCTCTGTCAAATAAATAAAATCTTCAAAAAAATTTTTTTTAGGCAATAATGAAATTGTGGTTATATTTAAAAAGGTGAGGGAAGAAGGAAACAGATCTTGTCTTTTAGAAATACATATGGAGTTATTGGGCGATGAGGTAATATAATACCTAAGATTTGCTTTAAAATAATTATGGGGGCGCCTGGGTGGCTCAGTGGGTTAAAAAGCCTCTGCTTTCGGCTCAGGTCATGATCTCAGGGTCCTGGGATCGAGGCCCGCATCGGGCTCTCTGCTCAGCAGGGAGCCTGCTTCCCCCTCTCTCTCTGCCTGCCTCTCTGCCTCCTTGTGATCTCTCTCCCTCTGTGAAATAAATAAATAAAATCTTTAAAAAAAAAAAATAATAATTATGGGAGGTGGTATAAGTGAAACTGATTGGCCATATGTTGACTATTGAAGCTGGGTCATGGCTACACAAGGTCATTATTCTATTCTCTCTGCTTTGGTATGTGTTTAAAATTCTCCATAATAAAAAATGGGGGAAAGTTTTATCTTTCTCAGTAGGAAAGGAAAAAAAGAAAGGCTAATCAGAGGAAATACAGCAATTTCAACTACAACTAACTAGAGATAATACTGTTGATAAATACATTTGGCAATATAGCATCTTCTTGATATAATGAGCATAAAATTTATTTCATTAAAAAAATTGACACACAGAGATAAAGAATTATTATGATTATTACAGCATTTACTATCCAGAGCTAGTAACAGAATCAACTTCTATATTATTCCAACCTAGCATTCATGAATTTAATAATCACAGATTTGCCTTTTCATTATAAACCCTGGAGGTCTGTGACATACATGGTAAATATTAATTTTGCCAACACATAAATTTTAATCATGAGAAATAAATGGCCAGTAACACAGAGAAGAGTTAGGTAACAATGAGTGGACCTAGTATACCACCTAGCAACCATAGTCTGTTGTTTCCTGCTCCTGATTCATGAAGTGAATAAAAAACATTTTCTTGGTAAAAGAAAGCCAACTGTTAATGATAGTGATGGAAATACAGAAAAGATAAAGAGGTCTAAGAAAGTGACAACTATTAGTCAAAAATCAGGAGTTTTAAAAGAAATTTTAAAGTGAAATATTGAATTTGGCAGTAATTTAGATAAACAATGTGAACAAATCCTCTATATGCTCTATAAATAATTTATAAAACTATTTTTGGGATTGTTCTAATCAGTCCAAAACTTGCACATTTGAAGAAAATTATAAGCTATTGTAACGTCTCACAACTATGGATTCATGAAGGTGTCAGAAAGTGCACACTGAGAACAAAGTTCTAACCACTATATTTATGTTGAGTTCCTCTTTCAATTACAAAGTGAGAATTTCTACAATTCCTTTCCCAGTTTTATAATGAATACAGTTTGGGAAGAAATACAATCTATAAAGAAATAAATGTACACTAAAAGAAAGGAGAGCAGACAGGAACAAATTAGAAGTTTTAAAACATTAGTCATGACAGCAAACTATGTTTTTGGTCTGCTATATGGCCCTTCCCTCAGGGAACCAATCCTCCCTCCCATTCCAGAGGATTTGAATAAGACTAATGCAAGAGCCTTGAGATGCAAAACAAAAGTAAAAACAAGAGCACATCCCAATGACATCATTAAAAGTCAAACATCTAGATACCTTCAAAGCTATTTCCACTCCTGAAATTTTGATTTATGTGAACTTCCTCTTTTGCTTAAGCTACTTTGATTTAACACTCTATCGCTTTCAACTGAAAGGGTTTCCAATACACTTTCACTGCAGAGAGAAAAATAACTTGTTACTGAGTAAACTCAAAAATTATTCCAATACACGACATCATAAAAGGAACTCTAGATTACAGTGACTTCTTACCTTCACAACACCTAATAAAGATACTTTCTGAATTATAGCAAGCACCCATCATGAAATACACAACATGCAACCCTGAATAAATGTGACCTGGGTACTCACACTCATCCAGCCCCAGCTGATAGGCCAAGTTCTGTAGGCCTCGTACCTTCTCCATCAAATTAGCTGTGGTGAGGCTCCCCAGTTCTGAAACAGAATCATTTATTTCAAAACCATATCTTTCTACTGTTCTCTAGTTAACAATCCATTCAGGTTGGAAATCCTTGTTATAAAAGGTTTCTGGCTTAATTCTTACCTAGTAAGTAGAAAATGGATCCATACCTCTTCTCATCCAATCATTCCCCTTACACGCACCAGTGAATTTTTCCTACTGTTGCAAAATGCGTCAGATGAACTTATGTTTAAGGCACAGGTGAGTTTGTATGGGACATAATGTTATGATCCCTTATTAAAAATTTAAAGTTTCCTTAGAAAATTCACACCGATGGGACATTATATATATATCTGTTTGGAACATTACAACAATGAACATGAGATGCCCTTGAGACTTAATTTTTTATGGTTGGAGGAGGGGATCTGCATTTAAGCATTTCATGCAGAACAATGAATTACTTCTGAAATAAAGGTGTTATTTTCTCCCGCTTATCATGCCACACTCATTATCCATATCTGGCCTAAGCAGACTTTTGTGATCTGTTCAGCTTTTTAAATAGCTCAAGAATGCCAGATTTTTACCTTAATTTCAGTCTATTACTTTACAACCATCATGAATCTTGTCACTGGAAAGATGATAAAAATTAAATAAAGTAGAGTAAAATCAAGGAAAATTAATGTTTTTTAATTTAAATTTCTACTTTGTGGTTGAGTTCCAAGTCATTTATCAAACAACAATACTCACTACTTATAGTATTCTTTTGGGGAGAAATTGATGGGATAGAAAGAACTAAAAAGACACATCTTAACCCACTAAGGGGTTAGCAATTAATAGTACTGACAACAATATATAGCAGTAAATTCTAAATAAGGCACTTGTGTTAAACTGGTAAGAGACTAGACTTAAAACACGAGTTTAAATTTTAACTCTTTCTAATAAATCTTAGGTTAAGTTAACCTCTGAACCTTGGATATCATCATACCTAACTCACATGACCTTTATGAAAATTAAATGGGAAAAATTTATGTGAGAGCTTTTGTTGACTATAGCATTATACAAATAAAGTTAAATTAAAGGAATTTAGCAGCAGAAGAAATCACGAGTGGGTCTTGAACTGAAGAGATTTATACATATGGAAAAACAGAGATAAGCATTTAGACATAAAGAACCATGAATTGGCTTGGTTAAGTAGGCGGTCTGACTGCAGCAAATACTTGGAAGGGAACAGTGAGAGAAATTGGAAAGGTGGTTTGTAGAGGAACATAAATGTCAGGTTAAAAGTCAGAGGTCACCAGCATTCCTTACCTTTCAACATGTCAATATCATCACGTTCTATTTCAGCCATCCATTTGGGTGGAGAACTAGTAATAGGCTGTCAGAATATAAGAAAATATCCACTCAGATACATAGCAAATGTAAAGAGACCATAATCTTCCTTCTTACAGAAAGTAGCTTGTCACGCAGCCTTCAGTTTGTTTGAAAATACTGACAAATTATAGTTTCAAAAACCCAGATATGACCTACAAACAAGTCACCTTGCAAAATAATTCCATTCATTTTTACAGCTGGTCTCAGGCAAATGATCTTAGAAGAAAAGTCTGTCTACTATTACTATTTCATGGGTAAGAGGTTAGTAAAGCAATGAAAGAAATTACTTGAAATTCAGTTCTGGTAAAAGCCTCCAACTGAACCATTGGAGACAATCAGGAAATAACATTCTCTGGCAAAGGGGAAGATTCATAGAAAGATGTCTCTCTCTCTCTCTCTCCACACACACACACACACACACACACACACACGACTATTACTCAGCCACTAAAAAGAGTGAAATCTTGGGGCGCCTGGGTGGCTCATTTGGTTAAGCAGCCAACTCTTAGTTTTGGCTCAGGTCATGATCTTAGGATTGAGCCCAGTATCAGGCTCTGTGCTCAGCAGGGAGTCTGCTTGAAGATTCTCTCCCTCTGCTGTTCCCCCCACCCACACTCACTCTCCCTAAAATAAATAAAATCTTAAAAAAAAAAAAAGAAATCTTGCCATTTGTGACAAGATGAATGGACCTAGAGGGTATTATGCTAAGTGAATATAAGTCAGACAAAGAAAGACAAAGAGCGTATGATTTCACCTATAAGTGAAACTGAAAACAAAGCAAATGAACAAATAAAAACCAGAAATAGACACATGAATACAGAGAACAAACTGGTAGTTGTTTTGGGGGGATGGGCAAAATAGGTGAGAGGGACTGAGAGGTACAAACTTTCAGTTATAAAGTAAGTCACAGAAATGAAAAGTACAGCATGGGGACTATAGTCAATAATAATGTAATATATATAACTGTTGATCACTATGCTGTACACCCAAAACTAACATACTATATGTCAACTATACTTCAATTAAAAATTTTAAAAAGAGGAAATCCTCAATTTGTAAGAAGACTGCGATGATTATCACTTCAAATTTCATTTTATTGTAGACATTTTAAAAAACTTTAGAATTTCAAGTTATCCTCTCATTTCTGAAAAGTGAACTTACAAAATATGAAAGGCAGCTCATTTTTGGAATAACTTTGGGCAACAGTTTTCTTTTTTTCTTTTTTTTTTTTTTAAGATTTTATTTATTTATTTCACAAAGGGAGAGAGATCACAAGGAGGCAGAGAGGCAGGCAGAGAGAGAGAGGGAAGCAGGCTCCCCGCTGAGCAGGGAGCCCGATGCGGGCCTCGATCCCAGGACCTGAGATCATGACCTGAGCCGAAAGCAGAGGCTTTAACCCACTGAGCCACCCAGGCGCCCTGGGCAACAGTTTTCAATCCTAGTTGCCCATGAGAATCATCTAGGGAACAAAAAAATACAGATGACCTGGCCACACTCCAGATGCACTGATTTAGAATCCTGGAGGTAGAAGGAGGGTCTATTGGAGAGAACAGAGCAAGGGACATTACATATGTATTTTTTAAATGTAATACTGTTCATTTAACTTCAAAAACATTACAGTATCCTAAATATACAAAAAAGGTTAACAGAACACTGCAAATTGCATTTAGTACAGAAAGTTCTTTTCTTTCTTTCTCTCTCTCTCTCTTTCTTTCTTTCTTTCACAGAGAGAGAGAGAGAGAGATCCCAAGTAGGCAGAGAGGCAGGCAGAGAGAGAGGAGGAAGCAGGCTCCCTGCCGAGCAGAGAGCCCGATGCGGGCCTCGATCCCAGGACCCTGGGATCATGACCTGAGCTGAAGGCAGAGGCTTTAACCCACTGAGCCACCCAGGCACCCAGTACAGAAGGTTCTTGATCACTTCTCGACCTTTTGGCTAAGATCAAGTGTAGAAGGTTCTTGAACTTTCATTGTTGCAGTGGCTCTTTGCTTTACAGACAATGAAGAGTTCTACAGTTCATTTAAAAACAAAGTTGAAACCTATGCTTAACTAAAAAAGATCCAAACACATCTCATACCAGTGGACCCCCCCCCTTTTCCACAGGTTAGAAAGGCAGCAGAATGCTATGTCACTACACACACAAACAAGACAACCTGAAGCTAAGTGAACACCCACTGCAGTGTTCACAGGTCCAGCCTCCCAGCACACATCCCAAGCTACAACCACTACATATGTGCTTTTTAAAAGCTCTACAACTGCACACTGATGATTCTGTTGTGTCAGTAGGGGTATGGCTGAGAAACATTATTTTAGCTTTGAGTCTTTTTTCTTTCCTTAATTAACGTTTGCTTGGTACTATGTGACCAATGCATCGTGTGACTTAATTTTCAAGTCAACCCTATGAAGCAGGTATTATTATCCTCATTTTACAAAGGAAAAAAACTGATGTACAAGAAGTTTATAAATCACTTGCTTCTGGACACACAGCTACTGGAGCCAAGATTCAAACCCAGGAAGTCTGAGTTCAGAAACCACTACTCTACACTACCTTGCCTAGAAGGCCACTGGTCAAATTTGCCATTTTTACCCACCAGCAGAGAAACAGATAATACCAGGGGATTTTAACCTGGGGTCCTGGGATGACCCAAACCCCTAGAAACAAAATTTAATATGAATGTGCATACTTCTAGGGATAGGGGGTAGATACATAATCAGATTGTCAAAAATCAACATATTTTAATAAAAGCTTTTTTTAAAAAAAACTCTTATTTCTATTTATAACTCAAAATATTTAGTTGTTACCAAATATAATTAACTGACCTGAAAACTAAGTAGGAATGAGAATGTAAGAAAATTAAGTTAGGTACTTTGTACTCAATCCACTAGACAAAAGCTGATCTAAGACTAATAGCCACTGGGTACTGTTTATTATGTCCTAGGCAGTATACAAAGTATTTTACATGCATGATGACATTTTACACTAAGAATCTTACGAGGTAGTTTCAGATTACACTAAGAATCTTATGAGGTAGTTTCAGATAAGACCACTAAGGCTCAAAAATGTTAGGAAACTTGCTCAGGTCATAGACAGTGAAGCAGCAGATTCAGGACTCAAATCCATGTGTGTCTGACTCCAAAACCCTATACCATCCTGAACTCTTCATGCTAAATGAGCACAGGCCAGCTTTCATACAACCCTAGCTCTTGAATAAATGGGAGGCTACAAAGTTTAAACTACCTCTGAGCAGATACTCTCAAGGAACCTGAAAGCCACAGGGCCAGAGGCTACAATAAATGGGAGGCTACAAAGTCTAAACTACCTCTGAATAGATATTCTCAAGGAATCTGAAAGCCACAGGGCCTTAATCTATATTTTTAAAATTTGATCTGCTTACTTTTTAAAGATTTTATTTATTTGAGAGACAGAGAATGAGCAGGGGGAGAAGCAGAGGGAGAAGGACAAGTACAGTGAGTAGCCCAATGCAGAGCTCGCTCCCACGACCCCAAGATGATGAGCGGAGACAAAATCAAGAGTCAGACGCTCAACTGACTAAGCCACCCAGATGCCCCTAGGGGGGGCCTTAATATTTAACTCTGCACCTATAACTCTAATAATAAGTAGAGAATACTAAGCACATAGCAAGGTACAGAGGTTCTTGAACTTTTATTGTTACAGTGGCTCTTCCCTATACAAGCAATGGAGAATTCTTATTTTTTTTTTTAAGATTTTATTTATTTATTTGACACAGAGAGAGCAAGCACAAGCAGGGGGAGCAGGAGAGGGAGAAGCAGGCTCCCTGCTAACCAAGGAGCCCGATGCAGGGCTCAATCCCAGGACCCCAGAATCATGACCTGAGCTGAAGGCAGACACTTAACTGACTGAGCCACCCAGGTGCCCCTCCACAGTTTAAAAACAAAGTTTAAAAAATTTAAACCTACCTTTAAGAATGTTTAAAACTACCACACTTCACTTAAAAAGTGAGAGTTATATTATATATCCCCAACGGCATGTTTTACTAGTTAGAGCATGAGCTCTGTAATAGATATAACTTGCATTCAAATCCTGGTCTGTCACTCACTAGAACTCAGGTAAGTAATTTCCAAGGTTCTCTTTCAGTTAGTGCTTTTAACACTGGACTCAAATGCTCCTGCATATGATGTTAAGAGTATGGATGCTAGTAATCAGATCAGTGGATTCAAAGCCTGGTTCTGCCACTTACAGCCTATAACCTTGGGTAACCTACTTAACCTCTCTCTCTGTGCCCACTTCCTTGTCTATAAAATTGGAATAAATTGGGGCGCCTGGGTGGCTCAGTGGGTTAAAGCCGCTGCCTTCGGCTCAGGTCATGATCCCAGGGTCCTGGGATTGAGGCCCACATCGGGCTCTCTGCTCAGCAGGGAGCCTGCTTCCTCCTCTCTCCTCTCTCTGCCTGCCTCTCTGCCTACTTGTAATCTCTCTCTCTGTGTCAAGTGAATAAATAAAATCTTTAAAAAAATAAAATAAAATAAAATAAAATAAAATAAAATAGGAATAATAATAGTACCTATACCCCACATGGTTTTGTGAAGATTAAATAATACACATAAAATACTTAGAACAGTGCCAGGCATATGGTAAGCACTATGTAAGCGCTACCTGACATTATAATCACATTCTCCAGGTTGCGGGAATATAAGAGAATATATGGAGAGCATATATATGGAGAGCATATATATGGAGAGAATATATGGAGTGCCTATTGCCCTGAAAGTACAAAGACTGTGGTTCTGTCTTCCTTTGCTTTTTGATGAGCCCCCGAGAAACTTCAAAATCCTGTAAGGAGGTATAAGATAAGGTCATAATGCATCCCATAAACAAAAGAGAAAAGCTTTAAAATTATGGTTGGGCAAAAAAGGATACTGGTGTTACATTAAAGATTTCAACTGCTTTACCTTAAAAGCTTTTAAGCTAAGAAAAGAGCCCAATAGGCAAAGGTCAAAATGTCAAAATGGAACATCTGAACAGAGGAAGACATTACTATCAACATGATGATAATATACACAGATTTCCAGGGCTGTACTTACAAACTGATTGGAAGTCTATGACGTTTTTCTTGAAAATAAAGAAAACAGGATATTTGAACTTTTATTAAGGAGCAAAACACTGGATAAACTTCATTAGGTAAGTGAAATATTACTTACACTTTTAAAGGAAGCTGCAAATTCAGCAACACCTGGTACTGAAAAGAAAAAACACATTATTTATTCAATATAAATTTTAGTGCCCCAGACATAGAGGATCCAAATAATAAGAAGAAAACAAGGAGTCTTCAAGGAGTTTATAATCCGAAAGAAGAGAAAGAGTAACTCAGTAACTATAACACTGGTTAAGTGCTCCAAGAAAGCAAGAAAGATACCAGGCACGATGGGACTGGGGCAGGGGGCGTTGGGGAGTGGAGGTTGGTATCACATTGAGGAGGCAGGAAAAGCTTAGAGAAAATGCCTCAACCGAACTTATAAGCACAGGAGTTAGCTGGATGAGAGAATGGGATGGGGAGATACACTATCTCTTACCAGAAAGTTTAAATTTCTTTTTTAGGTATGCTGTCCTGTCATGGATTAACAGTTAGGTAATTGTTTATATAAATGCCTCACGGGAAGAATCACATTAGAAAACAGAAAGATACAAAGCAGATATTCAGGGGCTGCGGGTGGCTCAGTCGATTAAGCCTCTGCCTTCGGCTCAGGTCATGATCCCAGGGTCCTGAGATCAAGCCCCTCATTGGGCTCCCTGCTCAGTGGGGAGCCTGCTTCCCCTTCTCCCTCTGCCTGCCTCTCTGCCTACCTGTGCTCTCTCTATTGCTCTATCAAGTTAAAAAAAAAAAAGGCAGATATTAAAAAATAAAATACTGTTCAACCTCACTAATAAAGAAATATGAATTAAAATAATAAAAATCAGTAACATCCAGGGGCAGCTGGTGGCTCAGTCAGTTGAGCATCTAACTCTTGGTTTTGACTTAAATAATGATCTCAGAGTCATGAGACTGAGCACCCCCTTTCGCCCCCGCTTCCCAGTCAGACCCTGTGCTCAGCATGCAGTCTTTCTGAGATTCTCTCTCTTCCTCTCCCTCCCTCCCCTCCCCACCCTCTAAAATAAATAAATAAATCTTTAAAAAAAAAATGGTAACATCCAATATTGGCTGGTATGCAGGTAAATGGGCACTCTCACACACAGTCATCCTCTTCCTTACGCACAAAGATACATGTTAAGTTGTTTGTAATAT
The DNA here is from genome assembly GCA_002007465.1 of Ailurus styani. NCBI lineage: Eukaryota > Metazoa > Chordata > Mammalia > Carnivora > Ailuridae > Ailurus > Ailurus styani. The sequence continues at coordinate 9,204,901 of LNAC01000027.1, read as the reverse complement.
CAAACAGTGGATCTAAGGTATCCAAATAGGGTAGGAATACATAAACTACAGTTTATCTATTATAATGAAATACTTTAGGAAAACGAAGTAGATCTACACCTAGTAACATAGATCCATTAATAAATTACTAGGTTGAATAAGTTAAGCTACATTAGCTTAACCAAGTTACATATGACCCCATCATTATTCCAAAAAACAAAAACAAAAATAAAACAAAAACCCAAACAAACCCAAAAAGCCCTGCTGTATACGTTAAAAAAATACATATTTATTTGTTTACCTATATAATCATAAAAAAGGACAAAAGGATTTGTACCAAACTATTAATTGTGAGTTTACAAGAGTGAGTGAAGGAGGTGAGGAACTACTACTTTATGTAACTCTGTACTGTCTGAACTTACTACATAATGATTCAATTTTTTTTAAGGCTATCATTTCCTGAGTCACACTGCATCCTGAAAAAGTTAAACTACCAAACAGCTATTCTTAACATTAGACCACAGAATTCAGTCTCTTCCCTGTGAAGTAAAATCAAAATTTTAACTACTACAGTTAAATGATAACTTCAAAAATCTCTCTCAAAGTAGCACTGGGTTCTGCTGTATTGATTCTGATATCAAAAAACCAAAACTTACATTGTTCTGGCCAAAGGTCTGGTGAGGCACGGTCAAGTTTTTCAAAACTTAGCAAAGATGCTTCCAGATCTGTCCCTAGAACAAAACACCAAGAAGAGACAAGAAAACACAAAACACATTAATTTACATTTTACAGCATTTTAGTCTCAAAGAACAGAACAAACTGAAATATTCATTTGGAAGTCTTTTTTAAAGATTTTTTAAAAATATTTTATTTATTTATTTGAAAGACAGACAGAGTGCGAGCAGGGTGAGGGACATGGGAAGAAGCAAACTCTGGGATCATGACCTGAGTTGAAGGCAGACGCTTAACTGACTGAATCACCCAGGTGCTTCAGAAATCTGAGTTCTATAACCACCGATACTGCTGGGGCATGATGTTACACAAATAAATCATTCTCCTTCATCAAACTTCACTTCTCTGATCTCTAAAATGGGAGCAATACTTTAGTGAGGTATTAGGAAAAACAAATCTCAACAAACCCACCTGCATCTTCACTCATACTCTTTGACTTTTCCCAATTAAGACAAACTCCTCTGCAGTGCTCTGGATGTCATTTTTTCTTGCTTTGTCAAAGACATTATCTTGAATAATCTCCCTTCCACAATCAATTTCTACCTTCTCTACTGGCTCATACTCTACAGCAAGCAAGCCTGCACTAGAATTCCCCTTCTTCGAGAAAAAACCTCTTCCATGAACCCATTACCTCCTTACTCCTCCTTCATTACAAAAGTTCTTGAGTTGTCTATCCTGATGTCTCCACTTCCTCACCTCACATTCTCTCCTTAACCCAAGACAATCAGGCTTCTGCTCCCACATACATGAAGAGTGCTGTGGTCAAGGTCATCTATGACCTATGTTGCTAAATCCAGTGGTCACTTCTCTGTTGTCTGTGACTTCTTTGCAGCATTTACACACTGACCAATCTCCCTGAAAAACTCCACTTCCAGGACGCCTGGATGGCTCAGTGAGTTAAGCGTCTGACTCTTGGTTTTGGCTCAGGTCATGATCTTAGGGTTGTGAGATCAAGCCCTGCATTAGGCTCCACACTCAGCGGGGAATCTGCTTGAGATTTTCCCACTTTCCCTCTCCCTCTGTCCCCCATGCTCTCACATGTTCTCTCTCTCTCTCTCTCTCTCTCTCTCTCTCTCAAATAAATAAATCTTAAAAACAAAAGAGAGAGAACAGGAAAAACTCCACTTACAGCTTCTGTAAAACCACTATGCTGGTTTTTCTCCTACTCACCAACTCCTTCCTTACTTTCCTCCACTCAGGTCCCACCACAGGCTGGCTTCACTCTCTACCTAAAGCCTCCTAAGGAGGTCTGATCTAGCCCCATAGCCTTTACCATCATTTATATGTCAATAACGCCACATTTTTATTTCCAGTCCCAATCTTTCCCAGAACTTCAGAGGTATAGCTAAGAGGCTACTTAACAAACTTCTCTGCCAGAGTTCTGGTAACTCTCAACATCCCTCTCCATTTACACATGTGAAAACCTTTCTGAGTCCAATAATTATGTTCAAAACTACCTCCATCTCAAGAAATAGCACCACCATGAACCCCAGTTCTCAAATCAAAACCTAGAGGTCATCCATCCTTCATGCCTCCCTCTCCTTCAAACTTCCATTACAATCCATTAGTAAATCCAGTAGTTTCCACCTCCAAAACACACCATGAAACCAAATTAATTAAACAAAGAACCATCACATCTCTCGAAGACTACTTCAGAAGCCTCTCAACAGTTCTCCCTGTTTCTATTCTTACCTCTTCCCAAATCTTACTCTCTACCCAAATCTATTCTTCACAAAGTAGCCAGACTGAATTTTTTTTTTAAGTGTCAATCAATTTGTGTCACTCTTCAGAGTAAGGGACTTCTTCCCAGCTAATTTCATGAATGTATACTGGCCATGCCCCCCAAAAAATCATTCATGATCCAGTCTTTGCCTAATTCTTTGACACCATTTCTTTGCCACTCTTGCCTCGGCACACAGTAGGTGCTCAAAATTAATAACAATTAACATTTGTTGAGTACATATTGTGTACTCAGTATCCTAACTAGTTGCATAAATTAAAGACCTAACAGTGGTTCTTAAGACTTTCTGGGTGAGGGCGCCTGGGTGGCTCAGTAGGTTAAAGCCGCTGCCTTCGGCTCAGGTCATGATCCCAGGGTCCTGGGATCGAGGCCCACATCAGGCTCTCTGCTCAGCAGGGAGCCTGCTTCCTCCTCTCTCCTCTCTCTCTGCCTGCCTCTCTGCCTACTTGTAATCTCTCTCTCTGTGTCAAATGAATAAATAAAATCTTTAAAAAAAAAAAAAAAGACTTTCTGGGTGAGTCACATCTCCAGAAATCTGGGGGATGGGGGAAACTATGGCCTCATTCCCTGGAAAATGTATGTATGTATAAAATTTTTCAACATGTGTTTTTCTCTAACCTGAATTTTTTTCCTCAAATATTCTAAGGGAATTTCCAGCAACATTCTAATGGTAAAGAACTCAACCCTACTAAATTGCCTTAACTAAAGTATCCAAAAAACGATAACAAAGAAAAGCTATGTGTAATACACAAAATTCCAACTTTCAAACTCCATAGGAATGTTTCTGATGGGAAGCTCAACCATAACAAAGTGAACTTACAGAGAATAGAATCTGATAACAAAGAAGGATGGCCTTATGATACCACAGTCTGGGGCATAACTCAGACTCAGCTATGAGTGGTACTCTCACACATTAAGTAATTTCAAAGTTCTCCTTTTTAAAGAAATCCCAAGCAGGGGTGCCTGGGTGGCCCAGCTGGTTAAGCGTCTGCCTTCAGCTCAGGTCATGATCCCAGAACCCTGGGATCAAGCCCCGCATCTGGCTCCCTACTCAGCAGAGAGTCTGCTTCTCCTACTCTCTCTGCTCTCCCCCTCTGCTTGTGTGCTCTCAATCTCTCTCTCTCTCTCTCTCTCTCTCTCTCTCTCTCTCACTTTCTCTCTCTCAAATAAATGAATAAAACCTTTTTTAAAATATCAAGTGTTGCAAATAGAGTACAGAGATGGGTAGAAGACCAATGGGGGAAAAAATGTTTCCAATATTTTTCCTAGCCAAAAAAGGAAAAGAAATAGAGAAGAAGGAAAAAATCAAATACAAGGAACATAGCTCTAAAATCTATAAAACTTATAAATATAAAAACAACTTAGTAATAAACTAAAAATTTTAATAACAATTACTTCTACTTCTATCACCTGGCTGATTTTTTAAAAAATTCTGGTAAGTTGGGGCACCTGGGTGGCTCAGTGGGTTAAGCCTCTGCCTTCAGCTCAGGTCATGATCTCAGGGTTCTGGGATCGAGCCCTGCTTCGGGCTCTCTGCTCAGCGTGGAGCCTGCTTCCCCCTCTCTCTGCCTGCCTCTCTGCCTGCTTGTGATCTCTCTCTCTGTCAAATAAATAAATAAAATTTTTTTTAAAAATTCTGGTAAGCTATACATAATAAAATTTACCACTTCAACCATTTTTAAGGATACAGTTCAGTAGCATTAAAAACATTCACACTGCTTTGTAACCATCATTACCATCCATCTCCTGAATATTTTCACCATCCCAAACTGAAATTCCCTACTCATTAAACAATAACTCTCCATTCCCTTAGTCAACTTTTTAAATACTCTTTTTTTCTGGCAAAAAAACCACATTTTAAGAGAGCATCTAGGAAGGAGAAGGAATCGATCTCTCTCTCTCTTTTAAGATTTATTTACTTCTTTGAGACAAAGAGCAGGGGCACAGAGAGAATCCTCAAGCAGACTCCCCACTGAGCATGGAGCCCCAGGTGTGGCTCAATCTCAAGACCTGAGTGGAAATCAAGAGTTGGCTGCCTAAATGACTGAGCCACCCAGGCACCCCAGGGAATCTCTTTTGACTCTGAACACCCATAATTTCTTATACAATATGCACCTGTGCTCAAAAACTTAGTACTAAGTTAAGCTTGAAACCTGAGGCTAATATATTATTTATGTAGATAGTCTAAAAGGTCTGCTGCTTGCCAGACGCTGTGCTAAACTCTGGGATCCAACTATGAACAAGACAGACTTGGAATTTATAAAGCAGCATGAAAGGGGCAAAGTTAACAGAATAAATATACTGACAATGAAGGTAATGAGATAGTAAATAATAGCAAAGACAAGCAACTCCAGATACTGTGTCCTGGGAAACCTGCTCTGAGAAGCGACATCTAAAATGAGATCTGACATCATCTCAGGGTGGTGAGACCGAGCCCTGCGTCGGGCTCAAGCGCAAAGTGGAGTCCGCTCGAGATTCTTTCCCCCTTCTTTTCCCTCCCCCTCTGCTCCTCCCTGTCCTCCCACACAAGCTCTATCTCTTAAAAAAAAAAAAAAGGTAAAAAATAATAAATAAATAAAATGAAACCTGAAAGTGCAAAAGTATTCACATGATTGATTAATCTTTTCCTTTCCCGAAGCACCTAGCATTATGTCTTTCATATAGTGGGAACTCAGTAATAGCTCTCCTGTCAATTTCCTTATTCCTGAAATAAACTTCCAAGATTTTTTTCCAAACACAAAATGTGTTTGAGGAGAAAAAAGCACACCAGTGAAATGGACATGGGGATGGTGGCGGTAGGAGCAAAATTTAAGTTAGTTCAGAATGACCGCAAAACCATAACTAAGGCAGAACCGCCCGGCAAAAATATATGGTTATACGAAAACCACTTAATTGCTATCTGAAATGCCTTGCATTTTAGACAACATATAAACAGAAATCATTCACTCACTCATCCTGAGGAAACAACACATACAGTAGAAGCAAGAGAGTATGGGATAAGTGTATAACTACATTGAAGTGCTCAGTTCTCATCTTCCTCCGGACTCTCATTGGGAGGGGCCAAAATAGGGAAACTCCCAAGCTACCCAGACAGGAGAGTATCAGGTTTTGCTTGCGGCTTAATCCCGGGATGAGATCAGCCACCAACCCTAGCCAGGATTTGAGAGAATCGCTCCGGATGCTCAAAAAGAAGAAAATCGATCCTTCAATGGGGGCTCCCTGAGAAGGAGAAAGCTACACTAAGTCACCGCATTTACCCAGCAGTATCTCCTCCTCGGCCCTGCCTCACCCAAATGGGGCTAAGGCAAGACCAGGGCGACCCCGGTCCTTTCGCCTGGAATGAGCCCCCACGAGGGTGCCCTCCTTCACCCTCTTGGTACAGAGGGGAAACCCGGCACCTCCAGAGCTGCCGTGAAGAACTGGGGAGCTTGAGGACGAACTCGTATCTTAAGGAAAAGTGGAAAAGAAAGAGTTGGAGACCAAGAAAAAAAGCGTTAGTCTAAGGGGCAGAGTGGAAGTCCCCTGCAGAGCAAAGGAGGAGATTGCAGCGGAAAGATCCCTAAGCCGGCTCTTACCGTCTGTGGGAGACGCCATCTTCCAACCCATGTCACGTGACGTGGCCAACTGTCGGCGGGAAAGCAGGGCTCCATAAGCCACGCCCCCCCAGGAAACCCTATCCCCAGCTCGCGGCCCCGTCTCATTTCCCCGCCCTATAGGGCAATCTTTGCCTAGCCCCGCCCCCAGCGCTGGCCACACCCCCTCGCGCAGGGGGATGAGGTGGAACGACTGCAAAGTTCTTGAAGGGTCTTATTTACTTTCCTCACTGAGGGGGTGGGGCCGCGGTCGCCCCTGTGGCCAATCGGGGTTCCCGTTTAGGGGGCGTCTCCTCCGAGTGCTCAAAACACAGTCCCCTAGGCAGGGGCGACTGCCCTACCTCCGCCAACAGAATTTGCTGAGGTGGGAGGGGGCTAGGACTTTTGACCAATCGCATATCTCCAAGACAGGGGCTGAGGGGTGGAGTCAGACGTTAGAGCGAGTGATTGGCTAGAGGAGACAGTCTTCTCCCCCAATGAGGCGGTGCGGCAGGATTGGGGAGGCTAGGCCTGGCGGGCGTAGAGCTTCTGGGGACTTACCCGCAGTAGGGGTTCGTAGAGGAGGACAGGAGGCGGCTGAGGACCATGGCGGCGGCAGCGGTGGCAGCGGCGGCAGTGCGGGCCCGGATCCTGCAGGCGAGTGAGCGTGGTACCGAGGGATCGCGAAGCTAGGGATTGCGTCCTTTCCATCCACTCTCTGAGCCAAAAAAATCCTTCTTAGCCGACCTTCCTGTTCCCACCGGACTCGTGCGGCCCGGTCCCACCCCTCACTTATCCGCCCTCGTTGGATGCTGGACTGTCACCCCGGGCCCGCTGTCCTTTTACCCTGGGAGGTTCTCCTTCTCCGGATCTGGCCCACTCTCCTCCCCAGCCCTGCCAGCCCCTGCGATTAGTCACCCTTGTTCTCACCCTTCGTGGTCCCCTCACCGTGATTCCCTTTCACCTCTGTGCCAGTCGTCTCTCTCACACCAGAAATTCCTTTTTCTGGTCACCTTTTTTAGAGCTCTTTTCTCTTGCCCGGAGCTACCAGATTGTCCCCTTCCCCCCACCCTACTTCACTGTCCATAATGCGTGGTAAAGGAAGGAAGCACACGAGGAGGAGGGTCAGTGAATGAACTTTGTATCTTCTTCTAGAAAGCTTACAGCAGGTTTTCCCCAAAAGCAGCTATTTGCCGAGTTGTTTTCCCTAGCTGTGGTTCTTTGTATTTTCCACAGGCTGTAGACTGTTCCTTTTCTTGCCAAGACTTTCAGTTACTTTTAGCAAAGTTACAGTGTTCATGTTGGTGGTAAATAAGGACACATAGTTATGCTACCAGTATGTCCCAACCACATGCCAGGGACTAAACACCTCTTTTTTAAAAATGATAGAAAATGAGGTGAGCCTGAGTGGCTCAGTTGGTTAAGCGTCTGCCTTCCTCTCAAGTCATGATCTCAGTGTTCTGGGATCGAGTCCTGCATCCAGCTCCCTGCTCAGCGGGAAGCCTGCTCTCCCTCTAAATGCTGCTCCCCCTGTTTGTGCTCAGTCTCTCTCTCTGACAAATAAATAAATAAAATCTTTTTTAAAAAACTGCTTCATACATAGAAATAAAAATTCTCTTTAAAAAAAGGAAATGAGGGTGCCTGGGTGGCTCAGTGGGTTAAAGCCTCTGCCTTCGGCTCAGGTTATGATCTCAGGGTCCTGGGATCGAGCCCCGCATCGGGCTCCCTGCTCAGCGGGGAGCCTGCTTCCTCCTCTCTCTCTGCCTACTTGTGATCTGATCTCTCTCTCTCTGTCAAATAAATAAATAAAATCTTTAAAAAGAAAAAAGGAAATGAGGCAATTAACATCTCTAGAACAGGTGATAGAAAGTAAACAGAAAGTGTTAATTCCAAGTTCCTAACCCAAAGTCAGCTCCTAGTGTACCAACACACCCTCACCACTGGCCCATGGTGGGGTTTGGGTCCCCTCTGAAGCTGGCCTGAGGAGAGGTCGTAGAGCTACAGGAGCTGCATGCCTGAGGCCTGTGGTTTCTAACTCTCTTCATAACCTTTCCCCAATTTTAACAGCCTAGCAAGGACTTAGAAGGTGAGATTTACTGCCGGAAACATTCTCCAACCTACAAGAAACAACATTGCCCTTCTTACTTGTTACATCCATCCTGGGAACTTCTTCCACTATATTGCTGGACTTTTAGATAATATTAGTACTTACCAGGTTGCAGTGAGTTCTACTGCAGAAACTTACACATTTGTAAGATTCTTAGCAAAGTCAGCAAAGATTCATATTTAAATGCTATTTAATGGGACAGGGTGGAGAATGGGCTGGAAGAGTTTGTCAGATAATCTGGCTTCATTCCTCTATTTCTTGCTGTGATCCTAGTTCTATTTTTCTAGTATCTTTTTTTTTAGTAATAGGGATACAAAGTTTCCACCCTATAATTTCCATTACCAACTTATCCTTGAAATTCTTTACTAAAATTGACTTTTTTTCCCTTTGCCTCCCACCATCACAGTGAATCACTGATAGTCTTAAGAAGGTATTTTGCCCTGAGATGCCTGAGTGGCTCAGTTGGTTAAGCATCCAAATCATTTTGGCTCAGGGTTGTGGGGTGGAGGCTCTATGCTGGGGGTGGAGCCTGCTTAAGATTCTCTCCCACTCCTCCACCTTCTCCCTATCTTAAAAAAAAAAAATCTGAAAAAAAAAAAAGGAAGAAAGTATTTTGTCCTTTAAATCAAGGAGATTTTCCTTCCTATGTACTTTATTGTGGAAACAGACACTATTTTCTGATTCATTTGAAGAAACTTCTGAGTTGACCTGGAAAAGAACAGAAATAGTAATTCTTAGCCACAGAGGAGTAACTGCCAACATGAAACTTTAATAAAGGGGCACCTGGGTGGCTCAGTCATTAAGCACCTGCCTTCATCTCGGGTCATGATCCCAGGGTCCTGGGGTTGAGCCCCGCATCAGGCTCCCTGCTCAGTGGGAAGCCTGCTTCTCACTCTCCCACTCCCCCTGCTTGTGTTTCCTCTCTCGCTGTTTCTCTCTGTCAAATAAGTAAATAAAATCTTTAAAAACAACAACAACAACAACTTTGATAAAGAGTAGTCTAGATTCTGGCACTCATGAATTTCAGAGGATCATCGAAAGGATCTGTAAAGGAACCAGTTCGTGTTTTCAGTAATTTTAAGTACATAGGGTCCTTGATGTTCGATGGCTCAACTTGAAACTTTTTGACTTTACAGTGGTGTGAAAGTAATACACATTTATATTTGGAATTTTGAGTTTTTATGCCCCTGCCCCTGTCCGCCGGTGAAATGCAGTGATACTCTTGAGGGACGCTGGGCCACAGCAGGGAGTCACAGCTCTCCGTCAGGCACGTGATCATGAGGTTAAACAACCGATACACTTATAACCATTCTGTACCCATACAGCCATTCTGTTTTTCACTTTCATAACAGTATTCAGTTAATTACATTAACTATTCAACACTTCATTACAAAATAGTCCCTGTATTAGATGATTTTGTAGGCTAATGTAAGTATTCTGAACATACTTAAAGTAGGCTAGGTTAAGCAATGATGTTTGGTAGGTTAGGTATATTAAATACATTTTCAACTTACAGTGGGTTTATCACTCACATTCAGAGATAAGAAAACCAGTCTTAAAGAGACTTGGTGACTTGACTCAGTGATGTAGTTTAAAGTGTACAGGGTTTAAAATGATACTTGCATTCTTTCCCAGTTCCCCTTTTTTTTTTTTTTTTAAGAATTATTTATTTCAGAGAGAGAGAGAGAGCACGATCAGGGGGAGGGGCAGACAGAGAGAGAGAATCTTGAGCAGACTCCACACTGAGGTTGGAGCCTGATGCAGGGCGCAATCTCACGACTGTGAGATCATGACCTGAGCCAAAACCAAGAGTAGATTGCTCCCCCAACTGTGCCACCCAGGCGCCCCCCAGCTCCACCACTTCCTAGTTTTCAGAATATTTGTGAAGATTGGAATTCATGAATATAATAAAGTAAATTACCTGACAGTTAAGGTGATCCAGGTTCTCCCAACTAGTGACTGATGGGGCTGAAAATTCAGGACTTGGTATCTCTTTTTGTGTCAAACACTGTCCCCAGGCTTTTGGAAAAGGAGAGGTAAGTACAATACTCACCAAAAGCTCCTCTATTATAATGAATGATAAGTGCTAACAGTAGGAGTGCACAGAGTACTGCAGGGCTGTAGGGAAGCTATCCCCAACTCAACTTGTACAGTTTAGGGAAAGACTCCAAAAGGAGTTAGCTTCAGGCTTGAGTTTTGCAAGACTAGCAGGCCTTCAGCCAAAGGGAAAAGGGAGTGCCTGATAAAGGAAATAGCAAGAGAGGAAGAATTTTGATGTGACTGGTTGAAGGATAGTTTCTTCAGCAGCAGTGCCAGTGGTTCTAGCACTAGCACTAGTGTTTCTTGGGAAATGAAGATAGGAGTTTCAACCTATCAAAAACTATATGCTAATTCTTATTGTGCCAGATGCAGTGTTTTTTATGCCCTCTTGATGGCAGGGAGACTGTGTGCAAGTGAAAAAATAAAATTAAGTGGCTCAATGCTCAAGCTGGCTGATCTGTACATTTTCTGCTCTGTAAGAGAATCTACATGAAACATAATTAATACCAAATGATTGCTTGGTGAGTACTCATTCTTTCATTCTGCAGAAATATTACTGAATGCTTACTCTATTCCAGGAATGGGGCCAAGGGTAGAGAACACAGCCATCTAGTGATCTAAGAGGAGAGAGACGTAATAATTAAACAGACTATTATTCTACAATGTGGTATAAGAAATAGAGGAATTTAAGTGTTATATGAACTCTATCACCAGGTGCTTGGCCTAGATTTGAGATCGTGACTTAAAAGCCTCTGACTCTGCTACTTCCCCCTCACTCTCAGAAGTTAACCTTGTTTTTCCTACTTCAGAGGCAACAGAAACCATCGGTTGAGAACTTCCTCAACTTCCTACTAGCAAAAATACAAAACTGACCTGCATTGATACCTGAAGTGATGGCTGTGTAGGGAGCTAAGGAGTAGGAGTGAGCCAAGCAAATGGGATGAAACAATTGCAGGCAGGAAGGGGCAGCACATGCACAGGCAGAGAGAGCACAAGACATGTTCCAAATGCCTGCAGCATAGACACAAAGAGGACGTAGCCAGCTATGAAACTAGATTAGTAAAGATCCTGTGTGAAGTCTTCTACACAACATCAAGATTATTAGTCTTTATCTAAGAACAGAGGAAAGCCATTGAAGCTTTTTAAACAAGGGAGTAATCTGTCCAGATTTATGTTTTAGAAAAGCCCTCTAGCTAAGGGGTAGGAAACCAGATTCAGAAGGCTTAAGATTGGAGGTTGGGAAATCTGTTAGGAAACAATTATTGAAGTCCAGGTGAGAGACAACAATGACAGAGACTATGGTGATGGCAGGAGGGGTAGAGAAAAAGGGCTGTGTTCCAAGGACTCCTAGGAAGACAGATTGCCAGGATTTGTTTGATTCACTGTGGAGAGAGAGAGAGGGAGGAGTTGGGGTGACATTCAGGTTTCTTCTTCGGTAACTAGGTGAATAGTGGCCCCCCTCACCGAAAGGTGGGATATAGAAAGCAGGGCAGTTTGGTGAGAGAAAAGGAGGAGTTCAGCTTTTTCATTGTGCACCTAAGTAACATCCACGTAGAGGTGTGGTGAAGACAGTTAGGTGGGTATTATCTGAAGAGGAAGAGCGGGCTAAGAACTACACATGTGGGCATAATTAGAATCTAGATCACCAGGCCACAGGAGTTGATGAAATCATCCAAGGAGAATGTGCAGAATGAGAAGAAGGCCTAGGACCAACCTTGAGGAATTTAATTAGTTAGTGGCCAGGTAGCAGAGGATGAGTCAGCAAAGAAGGCAGAGAAGTGGCAGAAGAGATATCAGGATATCCCTGAAGACGAGTGAAAAGGGCGTGAAAAAGCCCAGTACAGGACTGGGAAGAACCCATGGGATATAGGAAGTCACTGGTGTTTAGTCCTGAAGGCTGGAGTAGATTGAAGAGTTAGTGGGAAATGAGGAAATATGGTAATTAGCAAAGAGAATCCTTGTTATTGGATGGAGAGAGGTTTAAGTTTCAGGAAAGAAAGGATAATTGGAAGTGTCTGGGGTGGGCTTTAGAGCACAGGTGCAGAGATAGCCTTAAGTTGGAGGAGAGGAACCTTGTCAGTCAGTCCACAGCTAATAGTTGTGCACTTGTGTGCACAACACAGAAGTCACTTAATCCCCACAGAGCTTGCTAGCTAACTGCTCCCTGTAAGAAGAAGGGAGGAAAAAATGATAGGTATAGGTCAGTTTTGTAGATTGGCTAGTAAGAAGTTGAACTTCTTATCTGACAGTTTCTGTTCCCTCTGAAGTAAGAAAAACAAAGGTCCCCTGCTGAGAGTGAGAGGGGAAGCAGCAAGGTTGGAAGTTTTAAGAGAGTAAGTTTTGAAATAGCAAGGAGTGAGATAAGCTTTGAAATTGCCAGGAGTAAGAGCAAATAAGTAGCAGGGAGGTAGAGTTAGCAAGGAGATAATGAGATAGTAGCAAAGAGATAAGAGAAGTTTTGAAATAGCAAGGAATGAGAGCAAAAAGTATAATAAGAGTAACACTGAATGAACACCAGCAACTTGCTATTTTCCATATCTGGACAATCTTGATCACAATAACTGTAAACAAGGTGAACAAGACAGATGTGGTGCCTACCTTCATGGAACTTTGGAACTTCATGGAACTTTTGGGCAACAGACAAGTACCCAGGCAATTACAACACAGACAGATAAACCTGATAGGGGAAGTACTGGCTGCTAACCTAGTCTGGGGTGGGGGCAGTCAGCCACCCAGTGGACCTTTCATTTGTTCTGTAGATATTTATTAAACACCTACTATGTACCAGGTACCATGTTGGTATTGGGAATATGGCTATAAATAAGACATGGTGGACGCCAGAAAAGTGTTGATTTAGTTTGAAATAGTTTTTGTGGGGAATGGGAGAGGAAGTAGATGAGGCATGTGGAAGAGTTGTCTGCTGGCCCAAAGGACCTGCATCCTTTCCCCTGGACAGTACTGCAGGAACACAAATTCTTGGACTTCAGGTAGCCCTAAATCCTTGGTTAACATATCTGTCTTCAGACGAAATAAAAGATTATTATTAGATTGCAGTTTTCCTTTATATCCCATTCCAAGTGTTTCAGTTTTCTCAGTTTGACTTGAATATTTCTTAAATCAACATCCATAGCATATATACAAATGAGGAGTTATTTTATTGTAACTGACCCCTCCCCCCCATCTTGCTGATTATACCCCATTAAATGTTACATATACCTCACATTCTTTTCCTACATGTGGCATTTTTTAAACATCTTTCTTGAAATAAAATTAACAAACTGTACATATTTATACCATTTGATAAGTTTTATATTTATATACACCTGTGAAAACATCATCACAATCAAGATAGGGGACGTATCCATCACCCCAAAATGTTCCCTCCTACCCCATCTTCTGTGCTTCTGCCATCATCACCAGGCAACCACTGATCTGCTTTCTAACACTATGGATTTGTTTGCATTTTTTAGTTTTATGTAAATGGAATCATACACTGTGTGCTGCTTTTATGTCTGAATTCTTTCACCCGGTATAATTGTTATAGTTATCCATGTTATTGCCTATGTAATAGTTCCTTTTCATTGCTGAGTACTATTCCAGCATATGGATATACCTCATTACTTTCCCTTTTCACCCCTCCAATGGTGGACATTTGAGTTGTTGCTAAGTTTGGGGCTATCACAAAGCTGCTATGAACATTTGTGTTCAAGTATTTATATGGGCATATTATACTTACATTTGACACTTGGTTATATACTGTTTGACATTTGACACCTATTGTATTAGATACTATCTAAGAGTTTTCATATTATTGAGATTTGTGGTGACTACTATTTTCCACGCCAAAAATTAGGAAAATATAGTCTAATAAAAAATATATTTTGTATTATGGTTTGTATTATGGTTTCTTATTTTCTCATAGTGCGCTGTACCTCATAGCCTGCACTTGATCTTAGCCAAAAGGCCGAGAAGCGATGTACCTCATAGTCTGGTATCTTTTCTCTTTAAAGATTATATGACCCTTAAGAGCAAACACCAAGTCCTTTTCCATATACCCACAGTAACTAATGTAATGTTAAATATATGGTAGCCATTTGTCAAATTTTTAATAATTTTCTGCTCTCATTTATCAAAATAATCATTCTTTTACCTCACAGGTCTCATCCAAGGTGAATTCCACTTGGTATCCAGCATCCTCCTTCTCTTCTTCAGTGGTAAGTTTATTTGGCACTAAAGTTGGACTTCTGAGAAGTACAGTATAATTTGGGGGTATTCCCATTTACCTTCTTAACATAATTGTGATCAGAATATATGTGAAAATTTCTATCTGGGTTTTCTTATTAATATTATGTTTATTATATGTCATAAACATTTTCAGTATTGCAACATGCCCTTTATAGTTACGATTTTTAATGGCTACATAAATTCTATCAAATATATATATAGCCAGAATTAACTAAAAATGTTCCCATATAACACCTAGATTGATTCAGTTTTTCAATATTAAAAAGCCAACATTTACTTATATCGTTTTTTCCTGCTTTAAGATTATTTCTCTTCTAAGGTAAGATTCCTGTCAAAAAATACAGACATTTTCATGGCTTCTAGAGGTTTTTTTGATCCTGCCAGGTAGCTGTCCTCTTCACAATCTTTAAAAATTGTTTTTATAGAACTGTCAACCACTTGCAGTACCTAAATCTAATCAATAAGGATAGGTGCTCAAAATCCTTTCTATTTAGAAGCACACACTGTAACACAGTAGTCCTTCACTTTTTTTGGTCCACAGCCCCCTCTGAAAATTTAATATAAGCCAGCTACTTCTCAGAAGAACTATACACAAAAATGGTTTGTTTGTTTTTTTGGTTTTGTTTTTTTGTTTGTTTTTTGTTTGTTTGTTTTTTAGTATTTTAACTTTGATTATTTTTTTTAATTTAATTTAATTTTATTTTATTTTATTATTTTTTTTTTTTAAAGATTTTATTTATTTATTTCACAGCGGGAGAGAGATCACAAGGAGGCAGAGAGGCAGGCAGAGAGAGAGAGAGAGGGGGAAGCAGGCTCCCTGCCAAGCAGAGAGCCCGATGCGGGCCTCGATCCCAGGACCCTGAGATCATGACCTGGGCCGAAAGCAGAGGCTTTAACCCACTGAGCCACCCAGGCGCCCTAAAATTTACTATTGACTCATGGATTCTCTTTTTATTCAGTGTGTTAGAATCCATTGCTATTGCTATTCTTTTGATGTTTAAATTGTCCAAGGTTCGGCTAGTGGGAGGTCCTTGAAGCTGGCTTCTGTGTCTTTTTACTATGCTCTTATTAATCTTTAAGCATTTCTTTGCTTTCTGGAATGACAAGATGTTTAAAGCTCACTTTGTGCTTTACCTGCCGCAGATCTGGAATCAGTTTCTTCTCTAAGGAGTCCTAGTTTATTTCAGTGGGGCTTTGTATTTCAATATCAAGATCTGGANTTTTTTAAAAAAAAATCTTTTGATCATAAATGTAATACATGCTCATGGTAACAGAAAGTCAGCTGGGCCAACAAGTCATACTAGCTAATCTTTGTTAACACAGAAACTGCTACTTTTTTAGTATAAGCCTCACAGTGACATAGTTCCACACTGTGATTAGCAGGGAATTTTCCCTTCTCAGAGGGATCACAGTATTGAGAGGCTCAGCCACATCTTACTGCACACTACAGACAAGTATCTCTTTCCTAGTGGTAACATTTCTAGAGAACAGAAGATTCACTTGTCAACCCTGAATTCCTTCCTCTTTGTGAAAGAGAGAGAAGCAATGAACTAATTCCAAGTTTCGTTGGGTTTTTATTTTCCAGCCAACTGTAAAGCTCTTCATTGATGGGAAATTTGTTGAATCCAAAAGTGACAAATGGATTGACATCCACAACCCGGTAAGCACAGCTGCTTTGGGATTTAAGCTGGCTAGCCTAGAATTCCGGGAATGTGGTGCGAAATGAGGGACCTGGGTATCTGTCATGTGAAGTACATAGTACTGCCACTCTGACTAGATGAAAAATGGAGAAGGTGGAGCAGGGGCAAAAGATGATGTGTTGCTTTTTCCCACCAGGCCACCAATGAGGTCATTAGTCGGGTTCCTCAGGCCACCAAGGCTGAAATGGATGCAGCTGTTGCTTCCTGCAAACGTGCTTTTCCTGCGTGGGCAGACACCTCAGTGTTAAGCCGCCAGCAGGTCCTACTCCGCTATCAACAACTCATTAAAGAAAACTTGGTAAGAAATCAGAATGGTATTATTTTCCAAACTGTTGCCTAGAATACATGTCACACCCACAGAAGCCCCTTCAGCCGCCTTCCATAACTCTGCAATCCAGAAAGACAAAGATCATGGCTTTCTCCCTTGTACTACCTCACCCCCAGTTTTGTTCTTCCTTGGCTACCTAAGAACTACAAGGAGGCACATCCTTGCATTGGTTTCTATTTGAATGTATTTTCTCTAGAAAGAAATTGCCAAGTTAATCACATTGGAACAAGGGAAGACCCTCGCTGATGCTGAAGGAGACGTATTCCGAGGCCTTCGTAAGCTGGGAGTCCCTCTTGGGGGAGTTCAGGAATTCTTTGGGAAGGAGCAAAAAAAGATGGGAGACAAAGATCTCACAGTGGGAGGCTACTTCTTCCTCTATGTAGATTTTGTTACCCCAAGATATCTTTTTTAATACTTGTGGAAAATGGCAATACTTCTCAGGTACATAGGAGATCAATTTACTACATTTATTTTACTTGATCTTCCAGTAGGTATATGCATGTCACCGTCTTTCCCTCCCCACCCCACCATTTGGAGGATCTCATTTTGCACATCCCTTCACATGGAAGGGCAAGTCAGCGTTTCTTCCCTGTGTCATTGGCTTGAGCCATTCTCTAGCCTCAGGGATGACTAGAGCTTGATATAGCCAAGTAGTACACAGTGGAGAGCTGATGGTCTAACTACTTCTCTGCTCCAGAGGTGGTCGAGCATGCCTGCAGTGTGACATCCCTCATGCTGGGAGAGACGATGCCATCCATCACCAAAGATATGGACCTTTATTCCTACCGTCTGCCTCTGGGGGTATGTGCAGGCATCACTCCATTCAACTTTCCTGCCATGATCCCCCTTTGGATGTTTCCCATGGCCATGGTGTGTGGAAATACCTTCCTACTGAAACCATCAGAGCGAGTTCCTGGAGCAAGCATGCTTCTTGCTAAGTTGCTCCAGGACTCTGGTGCCCCGGATGGAACATTGAATATCCTCCATGGACAACATGAAGGTAACTGCTCTTCTGTACATGGCACTTAATTTGCCTACCAAAAAAATCAAGGTGTTGAGTGGTGAAGGTTGAGTGGTTTTAGGATGAGGAACCTAGGGAGGAAGGAATTTACTAAGAGTAACCTCCATTTTGAAGGTAATGTTTCTTGATACATGTCTGTGTGCTAAGGTAACTAACTGGGGAATAGCGATGCTTCTTGTCCTGCAGAATATGTTGGGACAAAGAAGTATGGATTAGGGGAAGACACAGATAAAAGAGAAAGTCTTCTCTTCAGTACTGAGAGAATTTATAGATCTCAGAGAGACTGAGACCTTCTAACTCGCATAGTAACAGCGAACACTTAAAAAGCACTTCAGTGTTTCAGGCACTGTTTCTGAGGTCTTTCAAATATTATCTCATTTAATCTTTATAACAATTCTCCAAGATAAGTACTCTTGTTTTTCTATTTTACAGATAAGAAAACTGAGGCATAATGAAATTAAGTAATTTGCCCAAAGTCACACTGCTAGAAACTACCAAACCAGAATGTCAGTACCCAGAAAGGCTGACTCTGGTTTTTATTTTTAAATACTATGCTATATTGCTGCTTACATGAGGGTACAGTTAGTATTTGAGAGTCCCAGTTTATAGTGGCAGTTAAGAAAATATCACATTCTTGGGTGCCTGGGTGGCTCAGTGGGTTAAAGCCTCTGCCTTCGGCCCAGGTCATGATCTCAGGGTCCTGGGATCGAGGCCCGCATCGGGCTCCCTGCTGAGCAGGGCAGGGAGCTTCCTCCTCTCTCTCTGCCTGCCTCTCTGCCTACTTGTGATCT
Source organism: Ailurus styani (assembly GCA_002007465.1). Taxonomy (NCBI): domain Eukaryota; kingdom Metazoa; phylum Chordata; class Mammalia; order Carnivora; family Ailuridae; genus Ailurus; species Ailurus styani. Next base: position 9,186,645 of record LNAC01000027.1, on the reverse strand, counting down.
CTCTCTCTCTCTCTCTCTCTAATAAATAAAAATCTTTAAAAAAAAGATTTTAAGAAAAATAAAAAAAGAAAATATCACATTCTTGATAAAAGGAAGAGTTGAGTATTAAAAGCCTGCTATTTTGGAGGAAAAGAGGAGTTGTAGCCTTTGGAATTAGAAGAAGAAATAGCAAATGAGAAAAACAATGAAAGGGAAGAGGCTAAATAGAATTAGTAGTTTAAAGAATTTAAGAGACAGAGGTGCCTGGGTGGCTCAGTCAGTTAAGCGTCTGACTGTTGGGTTTTTTGTTTGTTTGTTTTTAAAGATGTATTTATTTATTAGAGAAAGAGAGGGAGAGAGAGAGAGAGAGAACAACCATAAGGAGGAGGGGGAGAGAGAGAGGGAGAGAGAATTTCAAGCAGATGCCACGCTGGCACAGAGCCTGATGCCAGGCTTGATTTCACAACCCTGAGATCAGGACCTGAGCCAAAACCAAGAGTCAGAGGCTTAACTGACTGTGCCATTGCCTTCCCCTCCCCCGCACTCCCAACACACACGCACCTTGACTTTTGGTTTTGGCTCCTCCTCCACCTGCTCATGCACATGCATACACATTTGCACAGACTCTCAAAATCTTTAAAAAAAAGAATTTAAGAGATGGAAAGAACTTCAAAATGGAAATCCAGGATAGAAAATAAAAGTATGGGAACTTCTCATTCACAGCAATGGGAAAGGGGAAATTTGCCATGTTGAGAAGCCCATAGCCATTTGTTCCTTTGTAGTAATCATTTCTTTTCTTCTTAAAGCTGTAAACTTTATTTGTGATCATCCGGATATCAAAGCAATCAGCTTTGTGGGATCCAACCAGGCAGGAGAGTACATCTTCGAGAGAGGGTCAAGACATGGCAAAAGAGTTCAAGCCAATATGGTAGGTTCCTTTTCCCCCTAAATTTGTTATATCTATTAAAATTACCTACAAACAGCCCTTCAACAGAGGGGCTACTATCCCACTCTAAAGCCAGTGTGTCTTTATTCCCATTTCATCCTGCATGTCTGCCCTCTAGCCAAGAACCTTGTGATGAGTTTTATCCTGTCACTTTAAAATTTTTAATTTATTTATTTGACAGAGAGAAAGAGAGATCACAAGTAGGCAGAGAGGCAGGCAGAGAGAGAGGAGGAAGCAGGCTCCCCGCCGAGCAGAGAGCCGGATGTGAGGCTCAATCCCAGGATCCTGAGATCATGACCTGAGCCGAAGGCAGAGGCTTTAACCCACTGAGCCACCCAGGCGCCCCTATCCTGTCACTTTAATTACCTTTTTATCTTATACACCTAATCTTGGTAACAAAGGGCACCTTTCTCCCTAAGAATGTTATTCAGATTCTTTGGGCTTTTGCAGTAAAAGCTGGATTCTGACTCTGGCCCTGTATCTTTCTTCATACCATGCTTTGTAGCCTTTATCCTTCCTTCCTTTCAAGGCATAGCCTAACTACTATAATGTCAAAGATATGCTTTACCTAAGAGTCCAAGCTATTTAAGGTACTGGAAAGAGCCAAATATCCCTGTATGTGAGTGTGGTCTACTTCGTTGCGTAGTTTTACTGTTCTCTTACTGGCTCTTTGCCAAATACATAGTAATTCTTTGATACTAAATATAAAGTCCAGTTGCCACATTCTCACCCTTTTAATGTTGCAAAAAGGATAGCCATCTATGCACAGGCTTAGAAACTGTTTCTGTGGGCGCCTGGGTGGCTCAGTGGGTTAAAGCCTCTGCCTTCGGTTCAGGTCATGATCTCAGGGTCCTGGCATCGAGGCCCGCATCGGGCTCCCTGCTCAGCGGGAAGCCTGCTTCCTCCTCTCTCTCTCTGCCTGCCTTTCTACCTACTTGTGATCTGATCTCTTTCTGTGTGTCAAATAAATAAATAATAAATCTTTAAAAAAAAAAAAAAAGAAAGAAACTGTTTCTGATATGTCTACTTCTTTTTGTGACTGAATGTCTTTTGGCCAATTCGACTTAAGTCCCTCCCACCTTACTCCATCATATTTATTGGGTGTATTCTGTGGAGCAGACATGGTATCTATCCATGCACTCCATTATAGTTGCATAGTAGTCCCTCGTCATCTGTGGGGGATACCTTTCAAGACCCCCAGTGGATCCCTGAAACTGTGGATAGTACTAAACTCCATGTATGCTGTGTTTTTTCCTATACATACATATCTATGGTAAATTTTAATTTATAAATTAGGCACAGGAAAAGAATAATAACTAAGAATAAAATAGAACAATTTTACCAATACACTATAATAATATGACCTCTCTTTCAAAATATCTTATTGTACTTTACTCACCCTTCTGATGTTGATGATGTGAGATGATAAAATGCCTACGTTAGGAGATGAAGTGAGGTGAATGACGTGGGCCTTGTGACATAGCTTTAGAAGAAACATCTTCTTCTGGACCTCAGTTGAACTCAGTTGGCCTCAGGTGGAAAGCGAAACCATGGATAAGGGGGGACTACTGTATCTGGAAACATGTGTATGGAAATGCCCATGTTATCCTACATAGCTGTGTATCATGAGGCTAGGTATCTAGAAGCAAGCTAATTTGGGGAACCTCTTTCCAGAAACGGTGTATCAAGAGGTCTACCTAGTTTGCCTTTCAGCGAGACACTGGCATTATTACTGGCAGCTCTTTATTTACATTGGTCTCCATATAACTGTAAATCCCAGCAGACAATGGACTGTTTCCAACTTAGGAAAGAGAAAGGAGTTCTTGGTGTCCAGATACAATATTTAGCCTGTCAGTTTGACTGAGTGTGATTATATGGCTGGAGGACTTGTTTTGTTTTGTTTTTTGGTAATAGTTTTGATCTAAATAAACACAGATCAGTTTATCAGGTAAGAAAGTAGGAAAAAAAGTAACCTGGAGACTCTCTCTGTGCTACCACAACTTCAGCATTATCAAAATGATAATAAATCCAGCCTCAAAGGAACAAAGAGTAAATTCTCTCTATTCTTAAATTCTCATTTGAACTCTCAGGTTCTTTGCTTAATTTCCTTAATTGTTTTCCTTAATTTTTCCTTAATTTTTTATATTTTGCCAAGGAAGATTCATGTACTTTCTGTATTTCCTCAGGGAGCCAAGAACCATGGGGTAGTCATGCCAGATGCCAATAAGGAAAATACCCTGAACCAGCTGGTTGGGGCAGCATTTGGAGCTGCTGGTCAGCGCTGCATGGCTCTTTCCACAGCAATCCTTGTGGGAGAAGCTAAGAAGTGGCTGCCAGAGCTGGTGGAGCGTGCCAAAAACCTGAGAGTCAATGCAGGTAATCAGTTATCTGCCTAGCTTCTTTAGACTTTGTGTCTGTGGCACTAAGCGCTTGGTTTTAGCATTGGTCTTGACCAAAGGGAATAATCACGTCTACTCTTTAACCATTGCCTCTCTTTATACTGTACTTACCATTTGGATTCATCTTGAGTTAACAGTCATAATTTGTGATGATGAAGACCTTATCTATTTTTGTGTTGGTTTATAGGAGACCAACCTGGAGCTGATCTTGGCCCTCTGATCACCCCCCAGGCCAAAGAGCGAGTCTGTAATCTGATTGATAGTGGAACAAAGGAGGGAGCTTCTATCCTTCTTGATGGTCGAAAAATTAAAGTCAAAGGCTATGAAAATGGCAACTTTGTTGGACCAACCATCATCTCAGATGTCAAGGTGAACAACTCTGGATTACTTATTTCACAAATATGAGCACTAAAGACACCTTAGAGGCAATGGAACCTCATCCTTCCAATTTATAAAGGAAGACATTTAATAACGGAGACCTCAGCTCTTGCCAGGGTTCCTCAGTTATTTTAACTAGAGTCTGAATGAGTCTCCTATCCTGACTCCCCACTTCCTTCCACTATACCAGCGATTGGCAAACTTTCCATAAAAGACTAGACAGTAAATATTTTTGGTTTTGCAAGAATAGACAGTCTCTGTCACAACTACTCACTCTTGATCTCTTAGTGCAAAAGCACATTAGTATTGTGTGGCTGTGTTCCAATAAACCTTTATTTATGGACAGTGGAATTTCAGATAATTTTTCATGTCATGGTTGATTTCTTTTGCAGCCATTTAAAAAATACAGAAACCATCCTTAGTTTGTGAGCTGTACAAAAACAAACAGCAAGTCACATTCAGCCCATAGGCCATATTTTGCCAACCCTATCTTATATTTGTTACTTACTTATTTAACGTTAGTTTCTTCTTCCCACTCCTTGTTATCTAGCTTATAGCTATTGTAGTGTCTCCATCAATATATCAACCACTCAGTATTTATTGAGTACCTACTCTGTGCTGCATCTTCACCAGAAAGATAGAAAACGAATTGCTGTCTAATTTTTATTTATCGCAACTCTGCAATCTCTCAGCTAAAATTAATGATGAAATTTTTGGAAATTCATATGTCCCCGCTAATCTTACTATAATCCTGAATACTTAAGAGTTGAATATTAGTAGAAATTATGAAGTCTCTTTTCACAGAACCATAGGGGGAAAATCCACTTATTAGCAACAAACACAGTTGACTAGCTGCAGTGGTGAAGGATGTTTTGAATGTTTAATGTGACCTGATATCAAGTTATACTTGTACAGACTCATTTGGGAGGCAAAGGAGTGAATGAGAATGAATTGTTTATGTTACGGAAAACTTAGCACAGGTTTTCTTTAAACAGAAACACACTCCTGTGGTGTTTTCAATATATATTTGATTTATAAAAAATGAATTTTCATGTAACTTTTCAGTAACATAACAATTGTATAAATGGGTTATACAGGTATGAAAGAGGAAACTATGATGGATCATGGGACTAAAACTACAGTGCTTAAAAGACAGGAGTGTAATTGTTGTCAATAGGAGTTTCAAGTTGTTTATATGATTGGCAGCTTGGAAGATGGAACACAGCAACAAAGGACTTTTTTTTAAAGGTGGTTTAAAAGGAACAGAGGTTCCTAACATGAAAGCTATCCGTGTGAACAGTAATAAAGTACCAGAGAAGCATCAAGTACTGACTTCTTTTCTGGTTGTATCACTCCTGGCAGCCAACTATGTCCTGTTACAAAGAGGAGATTTTTGGTCCAGTTCTTGTAGTTCTGGAGACTGACACTTTGGATGAAGCTATCAAGATAGTAAATGACAATCCATATGGAAACGGAACTGCCATCTTCACCACCAATGGAGCCACTGCTCGGAAATATTCCCACCTGGTAGACGTTGGACAGGTTTGTGAACAGGATTTTAAGGGGATTCTTGTAGCCATATACTGTTTCCTATCTAAGAGAGATGGCAAAGTGATCAGTCGCTGCCCCTCTCATTTCCCATAATGCCCCATTTCTTCCTCAGGAATCAAAGTTCATGAATGGGATCCAGGATAGTGTAGAAGTTGGTGTATTTAAAATTGGTCTCTGTGATATCAGGCATTTGTGCTTCTAGATGGAGAGTTCCTTTGTTTGAGTCCTTTTATTTGATGTGGATTTGTTCTCCTTTAGGTGGGGGTAAATGTCCCTATTCCGGTGCCTCTGCCAATGTTCTCATTCACCGGCTCTCGATCTTCCTTCAGGGGAGACACCAATTTCTATGGCAAACAGGTAACTGTAAGAAAATGTTTTTTCCTCTAAGGAAGTTTCTTGAACATATTCAGGAACAAGGATTCTGCAAGGAAGGGCCTGCCAGTAGCTTTTGTGGGGTCATATGTTGTTCAGCAGTGCTTGTCACGAGGTCCCCTAGAAAAGATTTAAAAGGTTACAAAATTTTGCCAAAGCTGCTCCTTCCTGAATAACTCAAGGCAGCAAAGTTTTGGGGCAAGAGCATGAGGAAGTCTCAGCTCTTATGTACATCCTTTCCTCTGCCCGAGATTCTCTCCTCCTGCCTCCCCTCTTTCATCTAACTCTTAATCATCTGTCTTGTCTAAGTTTAAAGCATGGACTCCTCCAGAAAATCACCTCTGACTCTACTCCCCCTTCCTCAGTGCTGGGTTGGGTATGCCCTCTTGTGCTCCCACTGCACATTCTCCTGTAAGTTATTCATTTACAGAAACTTTACTGAGCACCTTCTTTGTGATCTATTCTAACCCTAGTCTAGGCACTAAAATACATTGCTGAACAAGGAAAATAAAGCAGATCTGGAACTGAACAGCCTGGTTTCAAATTCCAGCTCATCCAGTTATTAACTGTGTGACTTTGGGCAATACCCTATGTCTCAAGTTTCTTATCTCTAAAATGGGAATAACAATAGTACTTAAAATTCATAAAGTTAAGATTAAATCATCACTATTGCCACATGCTTCAGCAGCTACATATTTCCTAAGGCAGGAAGGGGCATAGCAGGTTCAAATAGTAGTAGAAATGGGCTGGGGCACAGAGAGTAAATGAGAAGGAGAGTGGTAAGAGCTGAGGTTAGAGAAGTAAGGAGGGAAAGTCCTGTCGGGCTGTGTAAGCCATGATAAGAAGTCTTAATCACACAATAATTATTATTTACTTCTTAACTGTAGTACCTGGAACAGAGCAAGTGCCCAAATATGTGTCGAACAAATTGGCTAGTGGAGCTTCTTTGTAGCCCCAGAGTGAAACAGCCATTTTGGGACCTTCAGTAGTTAAATTACATGATTCCCATACAGGTCTCTTTTATAGTTCAATAAAAAAATGGACAGTGCATATCGCATAACAGAATGTAACAGTATGACCAACTGGTCAAGAAGACATTTTGATTATTTAGAGGCAGCTTATTCAGTTTGTGCATTAGTCACAGGTTTTGTAGAATTGACTAGTTTGATACTATTAACAAAAATTTCTTTGGAGGGAGGCAGAGTAAAACTTTCTTTCTCCCCTGTCTTGGTTTAATTACTGTAAGTCATCCTGGTAAGTGAAGTTTCTTGAAAGAAAAGACTGGCCCTATACACAGTTTGAAGTCTTCAATTCTTATGTAATCAAATTGGTGTTTTGTATCCTGGAAAGAACACTTGAAAGTAGGTAATTATCTCTTAAGTTTTTTCAATAGATTAACATGACCCAGATTTTGTTGAATAATTCTAAAAGAGTATTTTAATCAAGCTAGTGTTTTGTTTTGTTTTTTTCTAATAGTATCTTCCTAGCTTGCTGGTATTTTTTTAAAAGACTTTGTTTGTTTGTTTGTTTGTTTGTTTGTTTGAGAGGAGTGGGGGAGGAGCAGAGGGGTAGGCAGAGAGACAAGCAGACTCTGTGCTGAGTGCAGAGCCCCATGCAGGGCTCGATCTCACAACCCTCATATGACCTGCGCCAAAACAAAGAGTCAGATGCTTAACTGACTGAGCTACCCAGGTGCCCCTAGCTTGTTAGTATTTTTTGTAGTAGATCTTAACAGTCTATTCTTTTTTGCTCAGGCCTATTCTTACCAAATAAACTGTATATATAAAGTCTTAAATATGCTGAATTTTTTGGGTTCACATTATAGGTGATTTAGAAGTGATCGTGTGTAATTTCAGACATTTTACTTTAGATTTGTACAATATTATGGATTTTACTACATCAGTATAGAGCTATTTATCACTGACAGTTGTCAGAAATGGCCTACTATGTATCTCATCTCCTCATGTCTTTTTCTTCTTCTCAGGAAGAAGAGAAAAACTAACAATTACTGAATAGCATTTACTTTGCTAGGATGCTTGTAGGTCATTTCATTTTCTCCTCACAGCAATGCTGTGCTGGGCAATGGGTCACACAGATAAGGCCCCGAGTTACATGGCAGTCAGTGAGGAGGAGAGGCAGGATTTAAGCCGTGTCCCAAGACCTCAGAGCACATGATATTGAGCCCTAGGAACAGAATGAACTTCAAGTTTAACAGATTACATTGTTCAGTTTTTCCATTTAGATCCTCTTGAGTAGTTTCAACACGATATCTAAGGTTTGACTCTTTACTATGTGGGAGGTATTATGCTAAATGTTTTAAATAGATTATCTTGTGAACAATAGGTTGGATTTTGGCTACGCCAATTCCTCGAATGGGAACGTGAGTAGCACTTCATACCATCTCCTTCAAAAGTTGATTGAAAGAGAAATGTGAAACCCCCAGGAATATATGCTAACTCTATTTTTTTTCCCCTTTATTCTTTTTAGGGCATCCAATTCTACACACAGCTAAAAACCATCACTTCTCAGTGGAAAGAAGAAGATGCTACTCTTTCCTCACCTGCCGTAGTCATGCCTACCATGGGCCGTTAGAAAGAAGTTTGTTCCTGAGTAATGTCCTTGTATTCTTGACCAACTTCATTCGCCAACTTTGCTCAAATCAGATCCCTAGGATGGGAATACCTGGTAACTTAAATCCTTCTGAAGACCGTTAGCCCCAGAGTTGCTCTAGGGAGATTCCTAGTGTAACTCTGAAACCAGATTTTCACTTGCTCTTCTTACTTCAGTTTTTGATGTAACTGTTTTAACTGTGAAATGCTTACATGGAGTGAGAACTGAGACCTATATTTTCTAGATGTTCTCCCTTTTTCTGATGACTTGAAGGGAAGATTAGTGTATATAAAGAAGATCACCCAAAAACTAGAAGAGGACCTCTTGCATGGGGAAATAGGACAGAGATAATTCACCGTTTGGTTGATCCTCAAACGCAGCCCTATATAAATGGCAGCAGGGGACACTCCTCTGCCAAGCTCTCTTGAGCCTCTCATTTATCCCACACTACACAGGACGTAATCTATTTCTACTTATCCCACAGTTGTGACAACTGCTTTCTTTTCTGCTGAATGCCACTTTGTCCTAGTGACTCATGACCACTAATTCTATCATTGTCACCACTCCTGCTTCTTAAAATCACTTCTCAAGGATACTTCAGTATGCACTGGATAAATCAACTTTTTGTTGTGTGTACCAAGTGTTAAATTACAGATTTGGCCTCAAGAGTCATTAATGTTTCAGTCGTTAATTCAGATGCAAATGGAGTTTTTTTTAGAAAATGATTTCAAAAGTTTTTTAGACCCAGAAATCAAGGAGTATTCTAGCCATCAAAGTGTGCAAGATTCTTGCCTTAAGTATAGCCAGATATTACTTGCCGAATTTTTTATGTTGTTCTCTCTTCCTGCCTGCATTTCTCATTAGTGATCATTTTTAATGAAAGAACTCTTAATGTAGAGTAATTGACTGGGGCCTAAGAAATTTCAAGGCTCTTCATGACACGAAATAGTAAAAAAGAAATGCTTTGACAGATTCTTTTGCTACCATTAACTCAAGTGTCTTTATGCTTTTTGTTTCTTTTGATATGGCTAAACTTTCAGCCAGAACAGAAATTGATAAGCTAAAAAAAAAATAAATAAAAACAGATTCCCAGTTGAATCAATCTTTTCTGATACAGTTTTTACCCAGTGAACTAGGAGAAGGCTGCTGGCTCTGAGAGAATAATCTCTGGTCCTCAGCCAGATGACATAGGTCATTTATTTTGCTGCTTCCTCATTAGTCATTTGGATAATGTTAATCTGCCTGTGGCAGTGATTCGGAGATTTAAGGATAGTGAAAACTTTGAAAACATTTGTGCACTTTATGGATTTTAACCTTATTACTACCACTATGGAGTAGAATGTCAGAATCTCCATTTAAAGTGATTGGAACTTAAATAAAATACATTACCCTAATAGGTCTTTTTTTTTTTTCTTTTTTTGGATTTGCCTTTCTAAACACGAGGCAATAAAAAATTTTGATAATAGAATACCCCTTGTTTTATCTCTGCTTATCACAGCTGGCAACTGATAGTGATATTTAATCCAATCCAACAACTATAAGCTGGGTTGAATGAAAGGTTATATTGTCTAAATTCCAAATGGAATTAAATATAATCCCAGAGATTCCTACGTTTTCCTTATATTTAAGGGAAATCACTTTTTTAAAAATACTGACTCATCAGAATTGTGTTGCTGTAATTGGAATCAACTCATTTGGCTAGCTATTTGCTACTTAGAAGAGTTTCTTGTTTCTTAGATGGAAAAAAATCTGCAGTTATATTCATGCTAGTAGCAGCTTAAAAATTTAGTATTTTCTTTTGCTCTGATGTGGCCTCATTTGAAATTTCTGAGATCCTATGTTATACTAATTGATTATAAAAAACAAATTACAAATAAAAAGCTCCTAAAAAGAAAACCTGGCTTTTTTTATTTTTTAATAATGCCTTTCCTAATAATGCCTTTGTCCCTAGCTTGTAGGGACTCAGACTTCTCAACTCTATTCAAAGCCAAGAGTTATGTGGTCATTATATTTATTCTTACATAAAAGATAGTACATACTTTGGCTAGCCTGTATATTTCACAAGGCAATTTGTAGGTTTTTCACATTTGCCAAAAGAGGCACAAATGTGCATTTGCATTAAGTATAATATGCCTGCCATAGTGTAGATATGTTATTAAAATGTCCATGATCTCATACTAGTGTTATTACTCATTTCACTGATCTTGGCTAGTAGAGAAAAGCACTATGACCTAGCAAGAAGTTGCATGGGGGAAAGTAGCAGTTACTGTGTGTATTGTTTGGTTAGACTATAGACTCCTTACTATGTCAGACTCTCGTGATCCTTTCTGAATATTGGGTATCATCATTTCACCAGAAGAGTCTGAGATTGGTACTTGCTGAGTGATGAAGGTTTGATCTTGAAGCTTACTGTCATCCCTGCAGTAATAACAAAATGACAGACCTGTCAGCAACCACATACACATGGAACTTGGTTCAGAATAATAGATTTGTCATATAACTCCCACTCGGTTCTAGCACATATAAAATGTCCCCACAACCGTTCTGATCAGGCTCGTCATTGCTTTGTCAAGAGAGCTCTTACCCAAATTCCTCTGTCTCTCCATCATCAAGAGCAACATAGTCTGGAACTGGAGGCCTAGAATGCTGGCTGTATTTCCTGTGGTAGGTAAAAATTAACAATGAGTTAGTGTCTCCTCATGCCTCATACTTCAACTACACTTTTAAAGTGCTTAATGAAATGCTTCAGTTGGATGAGCTGCTTATTTTCAAAACTGAGCTTTACACTCACAGAGGCAATATAATGTTAGGTAAGTTAATACAAACTTATTTTCTCTTAAAGTTGAGACCTACTGAACTTAAATGGAAATATTTATGGAGATGATCATGATGATGATATACGTACAACAGCTATTAATGGTGATGGTTAAGACTGAGCCAGAGTACTGACCAGAAACATGGCCAGAAAAATTCCCTTCCCACAAAAAGAACCTCAGAACATAGAAAAATTACTGAATGGAGATAGACCCAGTATGAAATTTCTTTTACATTGGAAAGTCTGGTTTAAGAACAGGAGATAAACATATCACTAATTCAATATTCTAATGGAAAGTAAGCTTAACAGGACTATACAAAGTATAATAGGTTGATTTGCTAGCAGATAAAGACATATTCTCCTCCTAAAACTGGTCCTCAATTAGATGCATATGAAAGCAGGATAAACCCATTCAAATATGGCCATATGAAATTGTCTAATAATGAAGCATAAAAAATGTACTTTGGATACTACTCGTACCTGAGTTATAGCCACAGTAATTACTGATGCACTAAAGAGCACAATGTATTGGTTATACTCCTTGACTTTAAGCACAAACAAAAATATACTGTTAGAGTCACAATCATATAATCAGCTGAACTCATAAACTTCCTAGTTCCTGTCCTTGCTTTGACCATTCATCATCTAATTCCTCTCCCCTCTGGCTTGAGCTTTCTCATTAAATTCATCTTCACCTCACATTTTACTATTCTATTCCCATCTTTTCCCTTCATCCAGTTCTGGCATGAGATTCCAACAGGCTTAGACTTGTTCCATTATGGCCAGATTTAAGTTCATCGCTTTGGTGTGAAATATTTCTACTCAAATTCCTTTGTTTTTCCAGTGTTGAAAACAACACAATATGGAACTAGAGGGGTGCCTGGGTGGCTCAGTGGGTTAAGGCCTCTACCTTTGGCTCAGGTCATGATCTCAGGATCTTGGGATCGAGCCCCGCATCAGGCTCTCTGCTCAGCAGGGAGCCTGCTTCCTCCTCTCTTTGCATGCCTCTTTGCCTACTTGTGATCTCTCTCTGTGTCAAATAAATAAAATCTTTAAAAAAAAAACAACAATATGGAACTAGAACTCTGATTGTTTCTTGGGGTACAGAAAAGTCAACCTACAGTGAGATAGACATTCTGTACCTGTGGTCTGGATTCTGCCTCCACCTCTTAATAAAAAACAAAAAACAAACAAAACTTTGGAAGGCTTCCAGAGATACAAGGTCCATTTCAAAGTCCTCCATTTTCCATTTAACCTATAATTCTTTAAACTCTGCTCTTTTCATTGTCCTCTTGTTCTCCCATTTATTTTTTTTTTTAATTTTATTTTTATTCTTTGCCCGAGGGGTACAGGTCTGTGAATCATCAGGCTTACATCTTTCAAAGTAGAAAGATGTCTTGACATCTTTTCTTCCACCTTTATAGCATTCACCAAAGCACAAACCGTCCCCAATGTCCATAACCCATCCACCCTATCCCTACCCTCCCACCCCTCAGTAACCTTCAGTTTGTTTTGTGAGATTAGGAGTCTCTTATGGTTTGTCTCCTTCCCCATCCCACCTTGTTTCATTATTTTTTCCCTCCCTACCCCCCACGACACCCCACCCTGCTCCTCAAGTTCCTCATATCAGAGAGATCATATGATAATTGTCTTTCTCTGATTGACTTATTTCGCTCAGCATAATACCCTCCAGTTCCATCCATGTCATTGCAAACGGCAAGATTTCGTTTCTTTTGATAGCTGCATAGTATTCCATTGTATATATATACCNTCTAGGTTCTTTCCATAGTTTGGCTATTGTGGACATTGCTGCTATAAACATTCGGGTGCACGTGCCCCTGAGGAACACTACCTTTGTGTCTTTAGGATAAATACCCAGTAGTGCGATTGCTGGGTCGTAGGGTAGCTCCATTTTCAACTTTTTGAGGAATCTCCATACTGTTTTCCAGAGTGGCTGCACCAGTTTGCATTCCCACCAACAGTGTAGGAGGGTTCCCCTTTCTCCGCAACCTCGCCAACATCTGTCATTTCCTGACTTGTTGATTTTAGCCATTCTGACTGGTGTAAGGTGGTATCTCGCTGTGGTTTTAATTTGTATTTCTCTGATGCCGAGTGATGTTGAGCACTTTCTCATGTGTCTGTTGGCCATTTGGATGTCTTCTTTGGAGAAATGTCTGTTCATGTCTTCTGCCCATTTTCTCCCGTTTATTTTAGTGGTTATTCCTAGCCTCAGCTTTATTCTTCTACCTTCAGCCACTCTCCCACGGTCGACTACCAGTTTTCACTAAAAATGCTCAAATCTCCCTCCCTAAGCTCACCTGTACTCCAATCCCTATTTAAAAATGCCTTGAGTATTTTTCACTTCAATATATTGCCATCGTCTCCAACACTGAAAATACTACTTGCTATTTCTTCTGCCCAGAATGTTTTTTCTTCCACCCTCTGCTCCTATTTACCTTTTAGAGGTCAGTTCAAGCTTTTACTTCCTTAGAAACTTTCCTGAACTCCTCAGTTAGGTCAGATTCCCCTAATCTAGGCTCCCTTACCACGATAAACCACTCCTGTAGGCCAATGTCATAGTTCTACTTTTATATTTGTGTGATGATTTGAGTAATGTTTTTCTTCCATGTAGGCTATTAACCCCCTGAGATTAGAAATGATGTCTTTATTTGCTCAATACTATATCCTCAGTAAGCAGTAGGTACCCAGTATGTATATGCTACATGAATTAATGGGCAAATTAAATAAAATTTAAACATTTCCTTCATGCTGGCTTTCCAGGTTTTTCTTTTTCTTTTTTTTTTAAGATTTTATTTATTTATTCAACAGAGAGATAGAGATCACAAGTAGTCAGAGTGGGAGGCAGAGGGAGAAGCAGGCTCTCCGTGGAGCAGGGAGCCCAATGCGGGACTCGATTCCAGGACCTTGGGATCATGACCTGAGCAGAAGGCAGCGGCTTAACCGACTGAGCCATCCAGGTGCCCTCCAGGTTTTTCATTTGCCTTTCATACCACCATTCTTACATTTCTAAGCTAAGCACCTTAAACTTTTACACTTTTCTTTTTTTATTCCTTTTGTCTTTTGTCAACAAGTCCTATTTCTCCTTCCTCAGTGTCTCAGTTTGTCCCTTTTCTCTGATGGCTTCCGTTCCCGGTGATACCCACACCACCACGCTTCCAGAGGATCATGGCAGCTTTTGCTGTTCCCAACTCTACTTCTGTTCTTTGGTCCACCCTACGTGTCACTGCGGCAGGTTCAGGTCAGCTCTGAGAACAGTGGCCTGTGAACCCTTCCAGTGAGACAGTATGAGAGTAGGGATTATTGTCTTGCATTCCTTCAAGGCAGAAAAGGAAGTGTGTTACACTACCCTAGAATGTACAGTCACATAAGATTTAGGTTTTTCCGCATGGTTTTTAAGGCTCATCATAATTTAATCTATAGATTCAACCTTATTTCTAATTACTGATTACTCTCTAGTACCATCAAGTTTCTCCAACCTGGGAAGTGTTTTCTCAATGTCCCCCAAACACCCCACCTCCATTTCTACCTCTGGGCGTCAGCCTAAGCCCCTTGACTGATGTACCCTTCCCCACTCTGTCTACTCATCTCTCCTACAAGGCACCTTGCAGAGTCACACTCTTTCAGTTTTCCTGACTGAAGTCTTCCCTGACTACTGTAGGCCACTGACATACTGTCTGAACTCTGATGACACTATTGTACCACCAAACTTTTTTCTTTGATGTTTGGTTTTGTTTGGGCAACCAGATTATAAACTCTTAGAGATCAAGGGCAATGTCTCTTAATTCCTTTCAGTGCCCATAGTACCTAATATAGGACCAAGCATGTAAGCAATTAATAAGTGGTTGATTTATTTTAGCCACTTTATAGTTCATTACCAGGGTTATAGTCACCGATAAAACATAGCAGAGAAAGAGAGTGAAATGAATCATTAAAAATAACTACTTGGTATATCTGTGGATTTCTGGTCAGATTTCTGGCATTTTTTTTCTAGGTCTTTTTCTTGGTATTAGAGGTTCTCTTGAATAATAATCAGCTTAAAAATCATTTACTTGTCTTTGCAAAAATTGTTAAAATCATAACAACTACTGTACTGCTTTTCAGTGACCACTCACGCAGCTGAGCAACGTTGTACCTTCTCAGCAAGCATTATCTTCAACATCTAAGCTGTCTCTTTTCTCCCCCCTTTCATTCCAACTCATCTTTCATTTTTGTGCTCATTCATTCATCTCCCATTCTTCATCTCTGGGAGTGGCAGGTACTAGCAGTATGACTGCTTTATATTTTCTGGTCCTTTCCCATTCCTTTAATTTCCCATTCCTTTAGTTCATTGTTCCTATATGGTTTCTAGGTCGGATAACAATTTGGTATTTTGCTACAGAAATAGGGAGTTACCTAGGAACAAAACCATTCATTTTTGCAAAAAGCAATCTCAAGACTTTCTCCTTCTGCTCCCAAGTCAAATCTCCAATATCCACATTTCCTTGAATATCGGTCCTGAAGAATTTCAAAGAAAAAAAAATGAAACAAAAATAAGTAAGCATCTCATCTTTTTAAAAAATATGAAAAATGTAAACATGAGAAAATTTCCAGACCACAACTGAATATTAAGAGGCTTCCAAATGTAATGACTACAAAGAAAATGTTACGAAATCATAAAGTTGAAAAGGATATCAATATGCTAGCCATTCTGAAATGTTATGTAGCCATTAAGATAAAAATTTAAAAACTATAATAAGAAAAATATTTGTGCTTAAACATTAAGCAAATAAGCGAAATTGAAAGTTGCAATATAACATGCATTGAGATACAAAGACAAAAGGAACAATACAACAAAAAACAGTTATTTGCAAGGTGATGTTATTGCTAAATTCCTTTTAACTCTTCTTTTTGTATCAGATATTTTGCTATGAAAACAGAGTGACAAGAGGTACGGTAGAAAATAACACATGACTTAATCTAGCCTATTTTCTTACCTCCAAATAAATCTGCAGCTAAGCTTTCCAGGCAGGTCTTTATCTATACTATCACTTTCCCAGAGGATTTGTAGTCTATTTGCTATCTATGAAAGCCGACTGACACTAGAGAGAGTACTGATGTTATGCAATGTAAGAAACATTTTGCATATAGGTCAATTGGGGTAGTTTTCTTTAAGAGTTTAGGTTTTTTCTTATGAGCACCATATACTTCAACTTTCCTTCCCAAATCTGCCTCTTAAGCAGATGACATAATATTCTAATCACCATTTCTGCCCTGCTGGTACAGGCAATAGAACACTGAGGTTAAGATGAGAAGTTGTTCAGTAGCAAAAATGCCACACAGGGCAGAAGAGGAAGAGTCCAGTTTCTGCAATAACAATGTGGAGAATCATTTTATATACCCCCTCTGAAAACTTACTTACCACTTTGGAGACAAAAATATAAAAGAAATTCCCTTATGTATGGGAGGGACTCAACTTGCTTGACATATTAAATTTAAAAAAAGGAAATTACAGCAAACCTCTTGGTAATAGAAGTAATAGGCTTCTGAATAGGGCAAAAAGCTTTAAAAATCATAGTATGGACTTTTTTGAAGAAGAGTCTTGTCTTTCAGAAGCCACTAACCATGTCCAACCTTCCCAACAGCTATATAATTTAAAAGAACCTACAAATTAGTCCATTATAAAACAAAGCAGATAACTCATTTGGAAGCACTGTGAATAAGGTATTAGTACATAGTAGTAAGGAGTCCTTTTAAGTTTCTTGAGTTAAGGCCTTTGAAGAACCTAATCAGACTGGGATATAAGACTTTTTTTTCAGAATAATCTTTAAAATTCACTGTAATTTATGGTTTAAGAGTGCACTGACAGACAAAAATGCTAACAGGAAACAATCATTGTATACAGTCCACAACTGTCTCAAGCCTTCTGCTACCTTTATCATAGTGGCAGTAGATCTCTAGAGTATATTTTGGAAACCTGTGGGGACTTTCAGTTAAAACAATGATGGGGGCCCACTACTGAATGTCCTCCGATCCATGGGACAGTTTGTACAATAAGGAATTATTACAATGAACTGTTACATTGGTTTTTATAAATTACATATTTAGTTAGATATTATTACCTATGAATTTCATCTCAGAATAGTAAAGGGAACATTACAAAATATTTGTGAAAATATGCTTATAAAAACGTTTAAACTGAATCTTATCAAACCTTTATAATGAGTTTACAGAAAGGAAAATAAAAACACATTAAAAGATACTACAATATATGGAACAAATGATCTAGTCTCTTTAAGAAGTTTCTGTGATGTAAAAAGGGAATCTACGAAGAATACCTACTAAGCCCCACACACTGTCCTAAGCATAGGGGTTATAAAGATGAGAAGGATAGTTCCTGTCCTCAAATAACTTATTAATCTATTCAGTATCTATGTATTAGCAAACCGAACTTCTGAGGGTCCTTACTTCTCTAAAGGGCCCAAAAATAGCAACACAAAAGATAAAATAGTAAAGGCATGATTAGTACCATTTCTCAGCTTCCATAAGATCTTGATTCACACTATTGGTGCTGTGCTCTTTGCCATCAAACGTTCGGATTTTGGGATATTCTGTTCTTCCTGCACATGCCTCTCTCATTTTAAAGTTGAAAGCAGCCTGTGCTACCTGTTTATAATGCTTCCTGTGAAATAGGATCTGTTGCTTCACTTGGTGTAGAGCATCTAAAAAGAACCTTTCCACTTCTGTTCTCTCATCCAGTATGTTCTTGGCCAGCTTCTTTACTCGATTCATTTCTTTGTCCTTCATCTGGAGAAGTTGCTGCAGCTTATCAATTTCCACCTGCCCTGCTTTGTTCTCTATCATTGCCTGTTGCTGCATTTTACAAACTTCAATCTCAAACTCTCTGGTCATACAATTCAGGACAGTCTCCAAGCTTACCACCTTCTTCTGAAGAGTTTGGATTTGCAATCTTTGCTGGGTAAGTTGCATAATCCTTTCCTTAATCAACAGGTCATTGATCTCCTAAAAACAAAGATGAGAGAGGTGAGAGGTTTTTTTTTTAAGTCAGTTTCAGAACTTAAAAGTTCCTAATTTTCTTTACTTCATGAGATTGAAATTTGATGCCAGGTTGAGATGGTGATATTTGGTGTTCTGTGTATGGAGAGTGAAAAACATCTGAGGGTTCTTCTCTGGGCTTGTGAAGGCCACTACTTTGCTAAGTAAGAAACAGTCCTTCCCCTAAAATTCTGAAAGTTTAAATATTTTGTATTATCAAAAAGGGTAATTTCAAAATCAGTAAGACTATACAGTAACACATTAACAATTATATATTGGAAATTGTTGCCTATCCTCACCTAAAGGCTAGTTGCCTATTTCTTTTTCATTTTCCCTTTCTTCCTCAGTGATAAAACTCTTATTTTATTCAGGAAGGCAGAAAACCCAACTGAAAATTCTCAGTCTCCCTTGCAGTTCAGCAAAGCCATGTAGCTAATGAAAATTTAAGTAGAAGTGTGTGCAGGACTTCCAGGAGGACCTCTAAAGGGAGGGGCATACTTTATTCCTCCTTGTCTTTTTTCCTTCCTGCTGTTTGAGAAATGGTTGGAGTTCTAGCAGCTGCATTAGGCCATGAGGTGACTTTGGGGATGTCAGCCACATACTGCAGAGCAGAGTTAAGGAAACTGAGTTCTGTTGGCTTTATAGCACCACCGTTCCAGCTCTGGATTGCTAACCTCCAGACTTCCTTTAGGGGAGAGAATAAACCATTACATGGTACAGCCATTGTTGTCAGGGCTGCTACAGCTGAACCTATTCCTAAGTGATTCAGAGACCAACTCTAAGCTAAGCAAAGTAAAAACAGTATTCTAAGGTAGTAGAGGATAGGAGTTATTTATGTTTCTGATACATTCTTTATAAAGCCAATTCAAATGCTTCTTATGTCATTCTTATAATTAATCCTTTCAGATAAGAAAGGTACATCATCTAGACAGAAAAAAAATGATCCCATTGTCCTTATTTTACTCAATTTTTTCATATTTACCAACCCAATCCTTAAACAAACAAAAAGCAGAAAAATAGGAAATGAAGTCTAAATGGAGTGGGAACCTTTTGATGTAAAAGGAAAGTCTGAGTCTCTTGCAACTTCTGGGAGTTTTTTTGTAGAGTATCAGCTTCCTTCAGATGGTATGCGAGAGCTTTCTGGAGATAAACATTCTCTTTAAAAACAGCTCTTCCAGCATTGTTCAATTGCCTGAAATAGATAGATAGAAGAGCCCAAAACACAGGCCTAAGTATTAGATATTACCAAACTATAACAATGATTGCCTTGTCACCCAATATTAAAAATAATGACCACCACTTATTTAGTTAATGGTGTATACTTCAAAGTTAGGTGGGGATCTTGTGACTAAGTTCTCACCAACAGGAAAGTGAAAAGTTATGTGTTACTTCCAGTCCAAGGCAGTTAAGAGTAGACAGGAATTTCCCAGGCTCTCTCCTGACCACATGACCGAATGTGAAGAAGTCTAAGATGGAAGCAGCCCCGGTTCCTGAATCACCACTCAAGTAGAGCCAGCAGACTCACACTGGATTGTTAAGTGACCAAGAACTAAATCATTGAGACTTGGGAGAAAATTTATTAACACACATAGTTTAATGTTACTTTCACTAACATACCTCATGACAACTCTGTACAGTTGCTACGATTATCCACATTTTTAGATGAATAAATTTAATTTCAAAAATGTTAGGAAATCTTCTGACAGTCAGTCAGTCAGTCAGTCATTCAGTCAGTATACATGTTGGGAACCAAAGTCTAACTTCAAAGCCAGAGCTCTTTCCTCTGCACCATCCTGGTACAGAAAGGGTGAGTGGGAAAGGGGCCAGGACACAAAGAGAAAGAAACAGTGAGGGAAAGTAAGCAAGAAAGCAAACCAGGAGAGAAGGGGGAAGACAACATGATAATAACAAAACACACCAGCAAAGAGGTCAGAGAGGCTGTGAGAAAGGAAAAGGAGACAGCAGTCTCTTACACAACAGCTTCATGGTGAGCTCTCTCTGCCAGCATTATTATCTGCTTTTCAGCCTCTTGTTCTAGTCGGTGCTAAAAAAGAAAATAAGCTATTTTAACACAGAGTTCAAAAAGTGAAGTATTGATTTCATAATGTGAAATAAAACCTCAGGAACCTCAGGGTACTTCCGGGTCTCCCTGCTAAAGAATCAACATGACATGAAATTACCATAAAAAATTCCACATCAGTACTGGAAAGCAGAGCTGGGAGAAAATTGCTGCTAAATACAAAGTGGCAAGAGTCATTTATTTACTTATGCAACACACTCCTACTGGGCACTAATATTATACCAGATTTTTTAGATGCTGGAGATTCTGTGGTGAAAAAACAGATAAAGTCCTAGATAAAATCTCACCTTATATTCTAGCTGAGATCCAAGCAACAATAATAATTAAAATGCATTAAGCATTTACTATGTGCCAGGCATGGTGCTAAGAGCTTTACATTATTTACTTCTCACAACGACACTAAGAATTAGACACTATTATTATCCAAAAACAAGGACTGAGGAAACACAAGGAGGGAAGGAGAAGTTAGTGACTTGCCCAGAGTCAGACAGCCAGTAAATGGCAGAGCAGAAATTCATAGCAGGCAATGTGATGCTATACCACCTCCCTAATAAGTAAACAAATAAGAGAATTAACAGACTGTGATATATGCTTTCAATGTAGTAAGCGAGGTAATGACACAGACGGTAATTGAGAGAGATTCTTTTAGATTGGTATTTAGGGCATCTGTCTCTGAGGAAATGACATTTGAGCTCTGAAGAATGAGAAGAGCCAGAGCTGGAGAAAGAACATTCCAGAAAGGGAACAGCAAAGTATAAAAATATGCCATTGGGAAAGGGCTTAGTGGTTCGAGGAACAGAAAGGATTAAACAAAACACCAATAACCTGAGGGGAGTCTTTCATATGACAAGGTGGAGCATGCTACAGTATGAGAAGAATAAACAGGCTTACTGGAGAGCCCGCTGCCGTAAACCAGCAGCACTGGGGTTCCCACCAGCGCAGGAGTTCGTACCTAACCAGGGGGGTTACGCCTAACATGGTGAGAGGGCTACTGCTGCGGCTGGGCATCCCAACACTCATTCCCATCCTCCCTTTCCTTCCCAGTTTCCACTAGGGTCTAGAAGAACAACACAGTCACTTTCTCAGCATCCAATATTACATGGTTCTGGCCAACGAGATAGATGTAAGAAGAAATCTGCTAAGAACTTCTGGGAAAGCTTTTTTTTTTCTTTAAAGATCTGTATTTATTTATTTGACAGAGAGAGACACAGCAAGAGAAGGAACACCAGCATGGGGAGTGGGAGAGAAGCAGGCTTTCCCACAACACAGGGAGCCCAGTGTGGGGCTCAATCCCAGGAACCTGGGATCATGAGCTGAGCTGAAGGCAGATGGTTAACGACTGAGCCACCCAGGCGCCCCTGGGAAAGCTTTTATGGTTTGCAGATCAAAAAGGACAGACACAGCTGGAGCCTCCCTTCTTCCTGCCTTAAACACAGACAAATCTTAGAGCCGCCTTAACCATCTTGCAAGTATGAAGGAAAGGCCAGCAGCCACCTACTTCCAGACATAAAAACCCTATTTATATAAGCACTGCCAGTGAGGTATTCTATAAACTGACCAAGCACTCCTAACCTTTTTTTTCTGTAGAATGCTACAGTTAGCAGAGAAGAGACCAAGCTTACGGTGGAATAGAGGGAAAAGGCAATTGAGAGCCGCCCATTCCTGAGGACTTCCATTCCTGACAGTGCCAGGAAGTGCCCCAGAGGGAAACCACCAAGATTCTGCTCCTGTCCCACTCCTAGCTTACATAACCTGGATATCTAGAGCCACTTTTTGAAGCAAATCCTTTATTTAAACCTGGTGTGAGTACTTATTTGCCCCATCCTCAACTTGCTACATCCCTACCAATTTCTGAAAAAAATTTATTCAATTCTTCCCAAGAATGAAAAATTAGAATTAAAGAAAAACCATGGTTCCTTTGAAAAGACTGTGCAGAAGAGAAGTGTCCTGATGCACTTCCCACAATTCGGAGAATTAACATCAGAGGCACAGAGAAACGTGGAAGTTTGTGATATGCTAAGAACATTTTTGAGCCCCCTTTTATTAACATCCTTAGTTTAGCTTGGCTTAACTAGGGAAACACCTTCATGTGTACCAGAGTGACTTCTCCCATCCCCTCTCCCCCCCCACATAATGTGGTACATGGGACTCTCCTTGGTAAGATGACAATCCCTCTTGATGATTTCAAGAATCTCTAACTAGGGGGCGCCTGGGTGGCTCAGTGGGTTAAAGCCTCTGCCTTTGGCTCAGGTCATGATCTCAGGGTCCTGGAATCGAGGCCTGCATTGGGCTCCCTTCTCTGCAAGGAGCCTGCTTCCTCCTGCCTCTCTGCCTACTTGTGATCTGATCTCTCTCTCTCTCTCTCTGTGTCAAATAAATAAATAAAATCTTAAAAAAAAAAAAAAGAATCTCTAACTAAGGGCGCCTGGGTGGCTTAGTCAGTTAAGCATCTGCCTTTAACTCAGGTCATGATCCCAGGGTCCTGGGATTGAGCCCTGGGTTGGGCTTCCTGCTCAGCAGGGAGTTTGCTTCTCCCCCTCCCCCTTCTCTCCCCCTCCTCCTTTCTCTCACCCTCCCCCTCTTCTCCTCCCCCTTTCTCTCCCTCTCCCTCTCTCTCCCCATCTCCCTTTCCCTACTCATGCTCATCCTCTCTTCTCTCTCTAAATAATAAAATAAAATAAATCTCTAACTAGTAAGAGAAAAAAGGACTAGACATTGAGATATCTTGAACAGGTTTTGTTTTCCCTGTTTTTTTTTAATTCTGCTGTGATTTGATAAATAATCCTCTAATAAGTTCCAAAGAAAAGGTTCACATGTCTCAGAATGCATATAGATACTTAATATCCTTTTAGTAAACAAAATATTTCTTTTTTTAAAACAAAATATTTCTTAATTAACTCTAAAATGTCTTACTTTTTCTTCAAAAAACCTGCCCTCCAGTCTTCTAAGTGTCTCCTGATGTTTCTTCTCTGTGTTCCTTAAATTCTCCTTCAGCTATAATTAAAACAACAACAACAAAAGATCAATAGGAAATAGTGGTGACTGAGGCACATTCCTGGAAAAGTCTCAATAAAGAAATATTTTGTTATACATTAGTTCTTGATCCTGAACACAGAAAAACTCCATGTCCCAGCCCATAAGTACCATCTTTCCAACCAATCTTCTATAGACTTACAAGATCAGTATTGAGTTTTTTAAAAAGCTATTCATGAACAACAGTTCCCAGGACAAGTTGTTCTCATAATCATATTTTTTTAAATATCACGTGGACTGATAGAATCATAATATTTTAGAATTGGGGCACCTGGCTAGCTCAGTTGGAGGATAGTGTAACTCTTGATCTTGGGGTCATGAGTTCAAGCCCCATATTGGGTGTAGAGATTACTTGAATAAACTTTTTTAAAAATAATATTTTAGAATAGAAAAGGATCTTAAGAGTCACACTTAATATAGGATTCCTTGTATGAGAAAAATATCTAGAAACAAAGTATCACTAATTCAAATCTCATTAATTCACTAGACTAGCATTTCATAGTTCCCATTTTTAGAAAATTCTTCCTAGTATTAATCTAAAACACATTTCCCTGTGATTCCCACAGACAGATCCTTCTGTCCTCAAAATATGTATAATGGAATTAAAAGGACATAAAACTCTCTGGGCAAAGAAAGGTAAACTAATTTAAAGCTATAATCCTATAGTCTACATTTCCTGGCAATCAATCTGGCTGAAACAGGCATACTCAATCTAATCTTAATGCCATAAGAAAGGCAGTAGAGAAGGGCGTTCCCAAGAGACAGATCTTTCTCACTTACCAGCTATTTTACTCTGGACAAATCACTTAACTTCTCTAAGTCTCATGTTTCCAGGAATAAAAATAATAATAATAGTAACTAGGTCATAGGTTGGGGCAAGGATTAAATAACAGATAATGCATGTAAAGTACCTAAAAATAGTAACCATTTAATATAAAGGCTAGTTATTATCTTTAAAAAAAGAATTTATTTGATAGAGAGAGACATACTGAACCACCCAGGCACCCCCAATAAATAAAATCTTTTAAAAAATTCCACCTCTAAGAAGTTATCCTAAATGCTAATTACAGATGTAGAAAAATTTTGTTCATAATAATAATGTTCATAATGGTGTATAATAGTGGAAAATTAGAAGGAAGTCCAGGGGCATCTGGGCAGCTCAGTCAGTTAAGCGTCTGCCTTCAGCTCAGGTCATGATCTCAGGGTCCTGGGATCTAGTCCCACATCGGACTCCCTGCTCAGTGGGGAGTCTGCTTCTCCATCTCCCTCTGCCCACTTCCACTGCTCCTGCTCTCTCAAATAAATAGATAAAATCCTAAAAACAAAACAAAAAAAAAGTTTGTTGCATATTCTTTAAAAAGAAAAAAGAAAACAATCCAGATGTCCAACAACAAAGGACCAATTAATAAATCATGATATGTTGGGGCGCCTGGGCAGCTCAGTTGATTGAGCTTCAGACTCTTGATTTTGGCTCAGGTCATGATCTCAGGATCATGGGCTCAAGCCTTGTGTCTGGCTCTGTGCTGAGATTCTCTCCTCTCCCTTTCCCTCTGCCCCTCCCCCTCCTCTTTATCCTCCCCTTCTCTAAATAAAGAAATAAAAGCTCTTTAAAAAATAAAAAATAGGGACGCCTGGGTGGCTCAGTTGGTTGAGCAGCTGCCTTCAGCTCAGGTCATGATCCTGGAGTCCCGGGATCAAGTTCCATGTTGGGCTTCCTGCTCCGCAGGGAGTCTGCTTCTCCCTCTGACCTCTCTCCTCTCATGCTCTCTCTCTCTCATTCTCTCTCTCTCTCAAATAAATAAATAAAATCTTTTAAAAAAAAAAAAAATAAATCATGATACACCTACTCAGTGGAATTCTATGTATCTAGTCAAAAGATTTTATAGAAAAATATGTAATGACATTGAAAAATATTCACAATAAAAGTAAAAAAGTCAGGTTAACTGTACATAATGACCTCGTTTATTTTATTTAAGATTTTATTTATTTGAGAGAGAGTGAGAGAGAGCATGAGAGTGTGTTGAGGGACAGAGGGAGAGGCAGACTCCCCACCGAGCAGGGAGCCCGATGTGGGACTTGATTCTGGGACTCCAGAATCGTGACCTGAGCCGAAGGCAGACTCTTAACCCACTGACCCACCCAGGCACCCCAATTTTCAAATGTTTCTAAATAGAGGAAGAAAAAGGGGAAGAAAATAAACCAAAATATTTACCCGTTATATCTAGGTAGTATAATTGTGACGGAGGGCTTAATTTTCTTCTTTCTTACCAGGTAGATTTGCTGAAATGGGTATTATCACTTTGTCAAAAGAAGAAAAACTAAATCAAATTATTAAAAAATAATAACTGCAACCTACCAATTTATACTCCTTCTGTTAATCATATAGATAGAAATCATTTTTTATTTAAAATTTATGTTTTGAATACCTTGTGAAAATCTAAACTTAATTTGCCTCTTTTAATTTGTATAGTGAATTCTATATATACACTATAATTAATTTTCTCCTTTTATTTATATACCTCCTTCCCATTTTAAGTTCATGTACCCCTATACCTGCCTTAATTCTTCATATTTGGGATTCCATTTTTTCCTATAGCCCAGTATCTTTTGCCTTTGAATTTTTAGTCTTCCTGGCCTGTGGCTCTTTTTGAAAAGTCCAAAATCTATTTCTCCATTAGGTGGCAGTGTTGTTCCTAAGAAAAGAAATCATGCTGCAGCCCACTAGAATATGCAATAATTAATTCACTTTGATTCAGAATGTATACTTATACTTCTGATAGCTATTTTGAGAGTTCCTGAAAAGTTATGGATCTTAACTTAATTCAGTCTCCAGCATTTTCATATAAAATTTTTACATTCCTTTTAGAAAATTTTTAAGCTTTTTTGAGGAATTATTAACAGTAAATTATTTCAAATATATAATACGATGATTTGATATGCATATACATTTTGAAAGGATTCCTCCCATCTAGTTAGTAGAAAACTTGATATTTCTTCAATTACATTTTTAATGAAAAGACCTACTCAGCATTTAACAAAGATTTATTGAACATTACTGTGTATCTTATATTTCAATGAATACAAAGGAACAACCCTGTTCATGCCTCAAAGATTGTAATCTAATAGGGGAGATAAGACAAATGATAAATATGTCAAGGTAGAAAAGAGAAATATGTCAAGGTAGATAAATATGTCAAGCTAAGAGGTATAAAAGAGATATAAAATGCCTGAAAACACACAGAAAATTGCTACTTTTTGCTAATTTTTAATTTTTTCCCTTTTTTCCAGCTTTATGAGGTAAATTGACATATAACATTGTATAAATCTAAGGTGTACAATGTGTTGATCTGACACATTTGAATGTTGCAAAATGATTACCACCATAGAATTAGCTAACACCTCCATACTGTCATGTAATTGCCATTTCTTTTTTGTGGTAAGTACATTTAAGACCTAGTTTCTTAGCAACTTTCAAGTATATAATACAGGATTATTAGCTATAATCACCTTGCTGTACATTAGATTCTCAAGAACTTGTCAATCTTAGAACTGGAAGTTTATGTCCTTTGACTAGTATCTCCTCATATCCCCCTCCCTACCAGCTGGGGTAACCTTTAATCTATTCTCTGTTTCTCTGAGTTCAGCTCTTTTTAGATTCCACGTATAAGTGATATCATACAGTATTTATCTTTCTGATTAATTTCACTTAACATAATACTCTCAAGTTTCATCCAAGCTATCATAAATGGAAGGTAGAAAATTATTACTTTTTTTTTAAAAAAAGAAAGTTAATACTTTTAAACATGACTCTCGGGGACCATCTTATGAAGAACATGAATTTGAGCTAAGCCTTTGAAGGATAGGTACAATTTTAATGGATAAAGATCTACTGGAAGTATATTCCAGATAAAAGAAAGAGTGTGAACTATGTAGAAATGGCAAAAAAGACTTCAGGGATGAGTAAATATCCAGTATGGGTGGATTAAAGGTGGTGCACATGGGGAAGTGTAGTACAAGGAGAAAATTAATGTTCCAAAGTAGGTGTAGGGTCTTGACTTTCACACCAAAGCATCTGGAAAATACTGGGTTTTACAGTAGAGAAATACTAAAGAAGATTCTTCAGGGAAGTGATCAGAACATTCTTGGAGTAATACATACTTTGGACTGTGGTGGTGTGGTGGTTTTAAAATATATCCACAACTTCTATGATTTCCAAGGCTAGGTCAAGAAAGGGATAGCTTCTGTCTGGCTTTTTTGGGGATCATTCGCTTTAGGTAAAGTCATCGACCAAATTGTGAGGACACTCAGCGCCCCTTTGTAAGGCCCCCATGGGAAGATGTTGAGGCCACCCAGTAATTACTGGCTCCAACCTGACAGCATGTGAGTTGGTGCCTGGGAACAGATCTTCAAGCTCTAATCAAGCCTCCAGAAGACTGAAGCCCTGGCTGATATCTTGATTGCAGCTCCATGAAGGGCTCTGAACATTCCTCCAGTCTAAGAAAGTGTCTTCCCCTTTCCTACCTTGCTTGAAATGTGCCAACTCATCCCTTTAGAGTTTTCAAGAGCACTCTACTAAGATTTTTATTTATTTATTTTTTAAATATTGTATTTATTTATTTGTCAGAGAGAGACAGCAAACAAGCAAGGGGAGCATCAGGGAGAGGGAGAAGCAGGCTCCCTGCTGAGCAAGGAGCCTGATGTGACGCGATGTGGGACTGAGTCAAAAGCAGTCTTAACTGACTGAACCACCCAAGCATCCCTCTACTAAGATTTTTAAAGCTATATAATTAAAACCACAAGTAAATATCAATAAGTACTATGCTACTATTCTTACCAAAGATTAGTGGGAATGAATGTGCTAAGTACTTTACACACATTGCATTATTTAATCCATACAATATCTCTAAGAGGAGACAGACAATATTACAGCCACATTTTACAAGTGAAGAATCCGAGACTCCAGAGAAGTTAACAGACTATCCAAAGCCATACAGCGACCAGCTGCAGAACCAGGACATGAAGTCCATAATTTCAAGCACTACATTATCTTATCTGACTTATTCATTTCTCATATACCCTTTTGATTTGGCAATTAGCTAAATGGTAAGCAGGAATGATGTAGGAATTCTGGTTTCCCATCAAAGATTATTCTTGTTAAATAGGGCTCTGGGTAGCTCAAGGAGGGTGTAAGAGGCATTGCAAGCTTTGGAGAACACCATGCCCAAGAGTGAGAGGCACTGAAAGGGATGGTGGAAGGGCCTTAAATAATACTCATGGTTATAATCATAATTTCAGCAGTAGTAATAATGAAGCAGGATCAGCAACAACAGGTAATATTCACCACACAGTGCTATGAATTTAAAAGAGATTATTTCATTTAGTCTTCAAAATGACCCTTTAAAGTTGGCACCATTATTCTCACCTCCTTGTTTTAGATGAGGAAATTTAACAAGATACCCAAGTAGTAAAAACAGTATACTCTAGCAGTCTGACTTCAGAGCACCAATTTTTAGCACCTCCGCTACAAGAAATATGGTTATCTTAGGTGATTACACTACTACTATTACTAGTAATAGCAGCAATGTTCAGTTGCACATTGGAGTGGGCTCATACCAGGAATTTTGCTAGCATGCTGTTAAAGTATTGGTAGCTTGGAATTGCCATAATAAAAGTATTTATACTAAGGAAATCAGCAAATGCTACAAATCAGGACTTTGGTCTACAGAGAGATACATGTCACTATAAATATAATTTTCACTTATATGACATACACTATTTTAAGCACTTTAAATATATGAACTCATTTAGTCCTTACAACAAGCCTATGAGCCTATGAGTAACCCTTATTATCTTCATTTTACAGAT
This sequence comes from Ailurus styani, assembly GCA_002007465.1. NCBI lineage: Eukaryota > Metazoa > Chordata > Mammalia > Carnivora > Ailuridae > Ailurus > Ailurus styani. Next base: position 9,157,564 of record LNAC01000027.1, on the reverse strand, counting down.
CAACCAAGGTATAGAGAGGTTAAGTGACTTGCCCAAAGTCACAAAGCTGATTTCAGCTACTATCCCCAGCATAAATGTGCCATTTATTACATTAGTATTAATGCAATAAAACTATATTCTGAGGGCGCCTGGGTGGCTCAGTGGGTTAAAGCCTCTGCTTTCGGCCCAGGTCATGATCTCAGGGTCCTGGGATCGAGGCCCGCATCGGGCTCTCTGCTTGGCAGGGAGCCTGCTTCCCCCTCTCTCTCTCTGCCTGCCTCTCTGCCTCCTTGTGATCTCTCTCCCACTGTGAAATAAATAAATAATAATAATAATAAAATCTTTAAAAAAAAACTATATTCTGAGCTGAGGGGATGGAAAGTAACAGAAAAAGCATAGTAAGGTCAGAAAAACTTTCAGAACATACTCATTTTTCCTTGCCCTGCCCGCCCTTACCCACAGAGCCTTCTAAAAATGTTCTAAAATCATCCTTCATCAGTCTAAACCTATTTTTCTTTAGGACTTTGCTACTTTGCCCCTAATGTTTTCCAAGATCTGTAACTTACTCCTTCCCTCCTTCTTCCTTCCTTCCTTCCCTCCCTCCCTCTTCCCTCCCTCCTTTTCTCCTTTCCTCCATTCCTTCCTTCCTTCCTTCCTTCTTCCCTTCCTCCCTTCCTCCATAAGATTTTATTTATTTATTTGACAGAGAAAGAGCATGAGCAGCAGGGAGAGAGAGAAGCAGACTCCCCACTGAGCAGCGAGCCTGACTTGGGGCTTGATCCCAGATCCTGGGATCATGACTTGAACCGAAGGCAAAGAAAGGCTTAACAGACTGAGCCACCCAGGTGCTCCTGTAATTTGTTTCTTATTGAAGTCACTCCAAAGGTTTAATTGCTGATAAATGTGGAAGGGTGTGTTGGCTTAGATTTGGTAAAGTCACACACAAAAAATCAATGCTTAGAAAAGTCTTAGAAATAAGTCTTCCACCCAGTGCTACACTCATTATGTCTTTCACTTTCTCTCAAACAACCTCTAAAATGTCAAAGGGAGTCCTTTACCATCTCATAGGAGTAAATGTCTATGAAGGCTTTTGCACACATAAGTATAGTACTGTGATACTCACTTCATTGTGGCACTCTGGAACCGAACCTGCAATATTTCTAAGGTATGCTAGTAGTTAATTCTAATCACCTTTATTTAAAGAAATAAAGAAACTCACATCATCTAATTCTTTCTCCACTTGGATTTTTCTCTTCTGGAATTGTTTTATTGTTTTCAGCTCTGTCTGAATCACGCCAATTTCTCTGGCTTTTTGATGGAACTGTCCCTTCAGCTCATTTATTTGCACAGTATACTTTTGTTCCTGTACACAAAAATGAGTTAGAAAATGAGTTAGGTAAATGAGTTAGGAAAAAGAACAGAAACCCCACAGAGTTGTGTTCCCTTTGAAGCCTTAGGCCATTTGTCTATCTTCTTTGAAGAAACCTTCCCTTTTTATTTTTGCATAAAGTTTTCCTTTTTGTTAGAAGATACCAAGTAACTTGAATAAGAAAAAAATTCTTAAATGAGCTGATCTTAGACAGCAAATGCAGATAATTATTAAAAAGAAGTATGAGAAGACTAAACAAATCTTTAATTTGTAAGAAAGACAAATAACATCCCTAACCCTAAATTAAAATTAGTGAACTAAGAGAGAAAGGAAGGGCCAATATCTTTAATAAATCAAGAAAGGAGAAGTTGGGAAAAAAGAGGAAGGAAGGGAAGAGGGAGGAAGAAAAGGCTTAGGATGAGGAGGAAGAGCAGAAAAAGAAGAAAAGGAGAGGAGGAAAAAAAGGAGGGAGGAAGTGGAGGAAGAAAGGACCAATAACACAATTTTTAAAATGAATCATGTCAAAAAGAAATGCAAATGACCCTCAAACATGAAAAAATGCCTGACCTAGCTCATAATAAGAGAAATGCAAATTAAAGTACACCGGAATACCCTTTCTCACCGATCATGTTGACAAAAATCAATTCTGACTATATACTCTGGTATATTGTGAAGACATGGAGAGGAGTTAGATTTCTCAGAATACAACATTTTTGATAGATATCGACTTTGGAGCTGCATAAATATTTTACATAATTATATAATTACATAATTTTAGATGCACAATTTAAATTGATTCTAAAAACCAAAAGCAAAATGTGTTTTTTTTTTAAGATTTTATTTATTTGACACGGAGAGAGAGAGAGGTCACAAGCAGGCAGAGAGGCATGCAGAGAGAGGGGAAGCAGGCTCCCCACCGAGCAGAGAGCCTGATGAGGGACTCGATCCCAGGACCCTGAGTTCATGACCTGAGCTGAAGGCAGAGGCTTAACCCCCTGAGCCACCCAGGCGCCCCAAAAGCAAAATGTGTTCCTGAGTTGGTGGCATAACCTCACAGGAATTATTTCAAATGATAATGTAATTTGATCATAGATCCCTATTGGTATATATCCTATACCAATAGGGATAGGGAAAAAGCACCTCCTAAAATCTTAAAACTGTTTTCACTGATCTATGTTAGTGGCAATATTGGTATTAGTATTTTGTGACTGTTGATGTATTGAGGTTTGAAGCAACTACTCACTTATACCGATATCATTAAGAACAGGATTTTTGGAGAAGTATCCCCCTTGGAGGGTGGGGAAGCTCATAACCTCGGGGGTAGCAGCTCTAACAGCAACAGTGATTATTAGGGATGGCAGCAGTTGCAGCAAGACCTGCAACAGCCCAGAAGTTTTTCCGGAGCTCCTCAGATCCTCTGATTGATGAGGAACCCCAGGCAGCATTAGAGAAGCTGACTAAGGCTTTGAAACAGAAACCCAGATGATGCACAGTATTATTGTCAAAGAACTTATTATCACATCCTTCTGGGGAATTACCATGATACTGTTGCTGATGCAAAGAAACCTCTTGAACTTAATCCAAATAATTCCACTGCTATGCTGAGAAAAGGGATGTGTGAATACAATGAAAAAACTATGCTGCTATTCTAGAAACTTTTCTAGGAGGACAGGAATTAGATAGTACAGATCCTGATTTCACTGTCTGGATTAAAAGGTGTCAAGAAGCTCAGAAAGGATCAATCTGAGGTGTCTGCATCCCAGAGGACTCGTCAGTCAAAAATCAAGTACGACTGGTATCAAACAGAGTCTCAAGTAATCATTACACTTGTGATCAAGAATGTTCAAATCAAGAATGTTCAGAAGAATAATGTGAATGTTCAGAAGAATAATGTAAATTTTCAGAAGAGTTGTCTGCTTTGGTGAAACTCCCTTCTGGAAAGGATCACAATTTGAAACTGAGACTTCTTCGTCCTATAATACCAGAATAGAGTACATTTAAAGTACTTTCAACAAAAATTGAAATTAAAATGAAATCAAGACAGAGGCTGTGAGATGGGAAAAGCTAAAGGGGCAAGGAGATGTGCCTAAAACAAAACAGTTCATAGCAGACATAAGGAATTTATATCCATCACCATCTCATTATGCAAGAAATTGGGATAAATTGGTCAGTGAGATCAAAGAAGAAAAAATGAGAAGTTGGAGGGAGATGCAGCTTTAAACAAATTATTTCATTTTTTTAAAGATTTCATTTATTTATTTGACAGAGAGAGAGATCACAAGTAGGCAGAGAGGCAGGCAGAGAGAGAGGGGGAAGCAGGCTCCCTGCTGAGCAGAGAGCCCGATGCGGGCCTCTATTCCAGGACCCAGGGATCATGACCTGAGCCGAAGGCAGAGGCTTAACCCACTGAGCCACCCAGGCACCCTAAACAAATTATTTCAGCAGATCTCTTCAGATGGTTCTGATGATGTGAAATGTGCCATGATCAAATCATTTATGGAGTTTGGTGGTACAGTTTTGAAAACCAGCTGGTCTGATGTAGGCAAAAGGAACGTTGAAATCAATCCTCCTGGTGATATGGAATGGAAAAGTACTAAATAAATTAATTGCTATCACTGTATTGCAACTCCCCCCCCAAACAGGACCTTTGGTGAGGGAGAAAGGAGACTCAAATCAAGTAATAAACCCTGTACTCCTGCATCTGAATTGAAAATATTGGTATGGGCTCATTATATAATCTTTTAAAAATACATATTTCCTGGGCGCCTGGGTGGCTCAGTGGGTTAAAGCCTCTGCTTTCGGCCCAGGTCATGATCTCAGGGTCCTGGGATCGAGGCCCACATCGGGCTCTCTGCTCAGCAGGGAGCCTGCTTCCCCCTCTCTCTCTGCCTGCCTCTCTGCCTCCTTGTGATCTCTCTCCCTCTGTGAAATAAATAAATAAATAATCTTTTAAAAAAATTAAAAAAAATAAAAATACATATTTCCTACCTCTGTCCACTGAAAAGCTGTAGAAAGAATGACAAACTCAGTAGCACCACTACTACCAGATCATTTTTTACAAAAACATAATTTTATGTTATTTTTGAGCTTCTGTACAATAAAGTGTGTGAACTTGAAAGTTACTGAGATAGTCAGAGGACTTACTCACTTACTCTTCTGTGTCTTAAATATCTGAGCTTGCCAGAAAACTGACCACCCAGTAAGTGAAAGTATTAATGTACCTAGATACTCACCAATTTTTCCTTCTCCTCTTGGGCTTTTTCCTTTGTTTCATTCAATTGCTGTTGCAGTTTTTCAATCTGTAGAAGTTGGAAATATAGAGTCAGGAAGGTAAAGAAATTTCCCTGTAGCTTATCTTTATTAAGTAGCCTAGTGTTTGCATGATATTGAAACCTATAGAGTTGGAGAGAAGAGAAAAGGGGACATATTCCACGCTCTCAACGTGCTATTGCCAGTTCTAAAACATGGTTATCATCAGAGTTGCTTGGGTAATCAATATTTTTGTGGTAGAAAAACACATTGTATTTACCATCTGAACCATTTTTAAGTACACAGTTCAGCTGTGTTACATATATTCATATTATTATGCAACAGATATCTAGAATTTTTTCATCTTGCAAAACTGAAACTATACTCATAAAATGCTAATTTCTTCTCCTACCTACACCCCAGCCCTTGGCAAGCACCTTTCTGCTTTCCATTTCTATGATTTTGACTGCGTCAGATACTTCATATGAGTAGAAACATACAGTATTTGTCCTTTTGTGACTGGCTTATTTCACTTAGCATTAATGCCCTTGAACTTCATCCACGTGTAGCATGTAACAGGATTTCCTTCCTTTTAAATTCTGCATTATATTCTATTGTATGTATTTACCACATTTTCTTTATCCGTTCTTCTGTCGGTGGACGTTTGGGCTGCTTCCACCTCTTGACTGTGAATAATATTTCAGTGAACATAGGTGCACAAATATTTCTTCAGGAACTTGCTTTAAACTCTTTTGGAAATTTACCCACAAGCGGATTGCTGGATCATGTGTAACTCTACTTTTAATTTTTTGAGGAACCTACATACTGTTTTCCATAATAGCTGCACCATTTTACATTCCCACCAACATTGCACAAGGGTTCCAACTTCTCTGCATCCTTCCCAATCCTTGTTATTTTCTATTTTTCTGACAGTGGTAGCCATCTTAATAGGCGTGAATATCTCACTGCAGTTTTGATTTGCATTTCTCTTAACTAGGTAACTTTTTAAAAAAAAGTTTCAAGAAGAGTACAAAGACTTCTCATATACTTTTCACCCAATTTTGCCCAATTTGCTTTCCCTCTCTATGCATGCATAGATAGATCTACCTAAAATATGAATATATGAATATATAAATAACATACATTTTTTTCTGGACAGTGTAAGTTTCTGGACATCATGCCTCTTTACCCCTAAGTACTTCAGAATGTATTTCCTAAGAAAAAGGACATTCTTTTAGAAGCCCAGTAATCAAAATCAGAAAATTTAACATTGATATAAGACTATTATTTCATCTATAGTCCATATTCAAATTTTGCCACCAATTGTCCCAGTAGTGTCCTTTATTACAACTTTTATTTTTCTGGTCTAGGTTATAATCCTTGATTATGCATTACATTTAGTTGTCATTTATCCTAGTCTCCTTTAATCTGGACATTTTCTCAGTCTCTGTCTTTTAGGGTCTCAACAGTTTTGAAGAATAGCAGCCGGGGTTGGGGTCATCTGATGTCTCTGCATGAGCGGATTCAGATTATGCATTTTTGGCAGGCATATCCTGTCTAAGTGATGATGTATGGTTTTCAGTGCATTACATCATGAGGTAATTGATGTTAATTTTCTTTTTTTTTTTAAAGATTTTATTTATTTATTTGACACAGAGAGAGATCACAAGTAGGCAGAGAGGCAGGCAGAGAGAGAGGAGGAAGCAGGCTCCCTGCCGANGCGGGCCTCGATCCCAGGACCCTGAGATCATGACCTGAGCCGAAGGCAGAGGCTTTAAACCGCTGAGCCACCCAGGCGCCCTGATGTTAATTTTCATCAGTTGGTTAAGACTATGTTTTCCAGGACCGCCTGGGTGGCTCAGTGGGTTAAGCCTCTGCCTTCAGCTCTGGTCATGATCTCAGGATCCTGGGATCAAGCCCCACATTGGGCTCTCTGCTCGGCAGGGAGCCTGCTTCCCCCTCTCCCTCTGCCTGCCTCTCTGCCTACTTGTGATCTCTTTCTGTCAAATAAATAAATAAAATCTTTTTAAAAAAGACTATGTCTTCCAGGTTTCTCCATTTAAAAGTTACAATTTTTCCTTTTGTAATTATTAAGTAATTTATGGAAAGATATTTTGAGACTATGCAAATACCCTCTGCTCATCAAACTTTTACCATTAGTTGTAGCATCCACTGAAGAGTCTTGATGAAATCAATTATTACCATGATGCCAAATGGTGAATTTTTTAACTCCCCCATTCTTTTTTTTAATTTATTTAAATTCCATTAATTAACATACAACGTAGTATTTGTTTCAGGGGTACAGGTCTGCGATTTATCAGTCGTATATAATAACCAGTGCTCATTACAACACATATCCTCCCCAATGACTATCACCAAGTTACCCCATCCCTTTACCCCTCCACCCTTCTAGCACCCCCCAAACTAGCTGTTTGTCTCCCTCTCTGGTTTCATCTCGTTTCATTTTTTCCTCTCTTCCCCTATGATCCTCTGCCTTGTTTCTTAAATTCCACATATCAGTGAGATCATATGATAATTGTATTTCTCTGATTGACTTATTTCACTTAGCCTAATACCCTGCAGTTCCATCGTGTTGTTGCAAATGGCAAGATTTCATTTTTTATGGATGCGTGATATTCCATAGTGTGTGTGTGTGTACCACATCTCCTTTATCCATTCATCAGTCAATGGATATATGGGTTTTTTCCATAGTTTGGCTATTGTGGACATTGCTGCTCTAAGCATTGGAGTTCAGGTGCCTCTTTGGATCACTACATTTGTATTTTGTGGGTAAATACCCAGTAGTGCAACTGCTAGGTTGTAAGGTAGCTCTATTTTCAACTTTTTGAGGAAACTCCATACTGTTTTCAGAATGGCTGCACCAGCTTGCATTCCCACCAACAGTGTAGGAGGGTTCCCCTTTTTCTGCATCCTCGCCAACATCTGTTGTTTCCTGACTTGTTAATTTTAGCCATTCTGACTGGTGTGATGTATCTCATTGAGATTTGGTTTGTATTTCCCTGATGCCAAGTGTTGTTGAGTACTTTTCCATGTGTTTGTTGGCCATTTGGATGTCTTCTTTGGAGAAATGTCTGTTCATGTCTTCTGCCCATTTTTTTTAAAATATATTTTTTTATTTGACAGAGAGAGAGAGAGATCACAGTGGGCAGAGAGACAGGCAGAGGGGGGGGGAAGCAGGCTCTCCACCAAGCAGAGAGCCCGATGCGGGGCTCGATCCCAAGACCCTGAGATCATCACCTGAGCCAAAGGCAGAGGCTTTAACCCACTGAGCCACCCAGGCACCCTTTCTGCCCATTTCTTGATTGGATTATTTGTTCTTTGGGTGGTGAGTTTGATGAGTTCTTTTTAGATTTTGGATACTATCCCTTTATCTGATATGTCATTTGCAAATATCTTCCATTCTGTAGGTTGTCTTTTGGTTTTGTCAACTGTTTCCTTTGCTGTGCAAAAGCTTTTTATCTTGATGAAGTCCCAATAGTTCATTTTGCCTTTGTCTCCCTTGACTTTGGATACCTGTCTAGCAAAAAGTTGCTGTGGCCAAGGTCGAAGAGGTTGTTGCCGGTGCTCTCCTCTAGGATTTTGATGGATTCCTATCTCACGTTTAGGTCTTTCATCCATTTTGAATCTATTTTTATGTATGGTTTCATTCTTCTGCATGTGGCTGTCCAGTTTACCCAACACCATTTGTTGAAGAGACTACCTTTTTTTCCATTGGATATTCTTTCCTGTTTTGTCAAAGACTCGTTGACCATAGAGTTAAGGGTCCATTTCTGTGTTCTCCATTCTGTTCCAATGATCTGTGTGTCTGGTTTTGTGCCAGTACCTAACTTTCCCATTCTTTGGAAATTTAATAATTTACTACATTCTACGGTAAGGAAAAGTTTCTCTACTGCCTTATTTATTAATGTATGTTTTTTTAGCACTATGCACTCGTGAACTTATTTTATTCAATGGATTATAGTTTTTTACTGTCATCATTTATTTTGATTGTTTCAGATTTGGCCAGTGGGAGCCTCTTCAAACTAGTACCTATGCCCTTTGATTTTTTTTTTTTCAAGTAATCTCTACACCCAGTGTGGGGGCTCGAACTCACAACCCCGAGATCAAGAGTCACATGATCCACCAACTGAGCCAGCCAGTTACCCTGCCTTTTAATTTTCTTACTTACCTTCTTACACAGATACTCCAGGCTCATCTTTTACTTTCCTTGCTCTGGTCATAGAATCAATCATTTGTCCAAGGTTGCTAGTGTGTTTTAGTAGGAAACCTGAGTAGCTTTTGAAACTAACAACTCCTTGACATGGTTGTAGAATCAGAGGATACATAAATGATATATTGTTGTAATTAGACTAGTTTAAGGAAAACCTAAAAATTCTAAGATATAAATTGTGACAGTTCTAAGTCATATAAGTCAGGTGTGAAATATGAGATTTATTTTGTGATTGAACAAAGCCTGAAATGCAAAAACACTAATTTTGTTCAAGATATGTTTCCAAAACACATTTTATTTCTAATATTTCTATAATTAACATAATACTATAAACAGTTTAAATAAAGCTTAATGACACATTTCTAGGATTTTGCAGAATGAGTAACAAAGCTATAGGAGAGCTAGTTAAACAGGGTATATTGAATCTACTTTACATCTTCCTTCCAAGATAGTCTCTTTGGTTTTAACGGGTATCTGCGATTATAAGAAAATTATGTTCTTTGCTATAACCAGATGCTGACCCCTGATACATGAAGGCAGATGAAAGTCAGGAAATACAAGTGACATTGATAAACCAACAGCAATCAGCTGATGCAGGCCACAAAGCTTCTATGTGATAAATTTGGAAAATTATTTGACCTAAAAGCTTACTTTAGAATAATACTTTATAGAAGACAATTTTAATAATGCCTACTATTGAAAGACTAATTTTTTAAATGGAAGTTTCTTAGGAAAGAAGATAAAAAAATAACAGTAATGCATAAAGATTACTTTAATAAAATTCACAAAATCAAGACAAATGTTCGGTTACCTGATTTCTGTAATATGCTTTCACTATCATCTTGAACTTAGTTTTGATTGGTATTAACTTTTTCAAAGTATCAGTATACTCACAACCCATTCACTTATGCATGCAAAAATATTTTAATGAGTGCCTACTCTGTGCCATGCCTGTACTAGGTGCTGGAGATGTAGCACTGAACAATTTAAAAAGCCCCCAAATTCTTTACTTCTGTGAGGTTTCATTCTAATCAGGAAAAGAGACAATAAACAAATATATAAGTAACACTCATCCAGCTCATAGAGGCAGATGAGAAAGAGAAGAATTTGGAGTTGCACCTAAATTCCACTTTAACACCCACTAGCTATGTGACTTTGGGTCACCCAGGTAGAGTGTATATTGGTATCTGTGCTGAGAGTCAATTATCTATAAAATGGGAATGACCATATTGTAGCTACATGGGGTTATTAAAAGTCCTTAATGAGATAAGAGAGGTATAAAGTACCTAGCAGAGTGCTTGGTATAAAATAGGGTTTCCAAAATATTAGTTCCCTTCCCTTTTTCTTCCAGATCTAAAAAAATACTTTTACTCTCAAAACTTAAATAGAGTACAGAAAGATAAACTCAAGACTCAACTAGCCAAAAAAAAGGACATTCATCTTGCTGGGTTCATAATCATGTGCTCATGGATTATCAATGAATTGCTTTATAAATCATTAAAAGTACTTATCAATATCAAAAACATATAGGTCAGGGGCACCTGGATGGCTGTCAGTTTAGCATCAGGACTCTTGATTTCAGCTCAGGTCATGATCTTGGGGTTGTGAGACGGAACCCCATGTCTGGGCTCTGCACCCAGTGGGAAGTCTGCTTGAGATTCTCTCCTTATCCCTCTGCCCTTCCCCTCTGCTTGTGTGAGCACTCCCTCTCTCCACCCATCTCAAATAAATACATCTTTAAAAAATATATAGGTCATAAACTATGCTCTTCCTAAAATAAAATGGATCATAATGTTCCCTTATGACCATCAGTCTTTACTTCAGGCAAGAAAACAATGGGACAAGGGCTGACAATAAAAAAGCCAAGTCTAACAGTAAAGCCATTCAGAAATAACATACTGCTTCAAGTATGACAGAGGTAGTTATTGAGGCTCAGGAGACTTTCTAACTACCTACCATATTATCTTTTTCCTGATCTTGCTTCTTCAGGTAACTTAATACAGACATTGTGTCTTTTTCCATTTTATACTGCTGTTTCTTTAAGTCCTCATTACTTTTTGCCAGTCTCCGGGAAGTATCACGGTACTCAATCCTAGAGAGTTCTGTGACTTCCAGCCTGGCCTCCCAAAGGGAGGCATTGGCCTTGGCTCTGTCCACTGCAGATTCATCAGCTTTTATTATTGTCCTGCATGGGAAGAGGACAATGAGAGTATATAACTATTTCTCTACTATATTAGAATAATATCTTTCTCTATACTACTATTTGTTGGGTTGGCATTGCCTGGCACATATGACCAAATATTGTTGGATGAATGAGTTAATAAGAAATACATATTTATGATAAGGGAGATAAGTGGGTGACTCTTCTCAGAAGAGGGGAGCTTTGAAGCATTACTCTAAAGGACTGGAAAAACAAAGAGGAAAGGCATAAGTCAAATTCATTTCATAAATCTTTCACATCTTTTCATTTACTTCTTTTTCTCACATTTGAACTGTCACTTCTGTTCCTACTCACTCACTTTTAAAAGACCTTGGTTCTCACTCCTGCAAATCCGTTACCTTATTTCCCCTTCTGCATGATAAGACATTCATAGTGTGGGCGCCTGGGTGGCTCAGTGGGTTAAAGCCTCTGCTTTCGGCTCAGGTCATGATCTCAGGGTCCTGGGATCGAGGCCCGCATCGGGCTCCCTGCTCAGCGGGGAGCCTGCTTCCCGCCCCCCCCCGCCTCTGCCTGCCTCTCTGCCTCCTTGTGATCTCTCTCCCTCTGTGAAATAAATAAAATCTTTAAAAAAAGAAAAAAAAAAGACATTCGTAGTGTAACTGTAAGTCAATTGTTCTGTAATCTTCCATGTACTCCAACTTTGTTTTAGGTTAGGGGGTGTGATTTTCTGGATAGACCTTGGACAAAAGATCAAGTCACTAGGACAAGCGTGTTAAATACTTTATCAGCTGGTGCCACAATGCACCGAGCTTCAAGGATGGCTGAGAAACAAACCATAATCATTTATACAGAGGTAAAAAGAAAATTTAAAAATAATGATAAGGGCGCCTGAGTGGCTCAGTGGGTTAAAGCCTCTGCCTTCGGCTCAGGTCATGATCTCAAGCAGGGAGCCTGCTTCCTCCTCTCTCTGACTGCCTCTCTGCCTACTTGTGATCTCTCTCTCTCTCTGTCAAATAAATAAATAAATAAAATCTTTAAAAATAATAATGATAATAAAATAATGATAATAAAGTATGGCTTCAAAGATTAAAGTTATAAAAGGAGAGTTTTTCAAAATAAAGATTTATAGTATGAGGATTAACAAAACAATGTCCCTTAATATGGTAGGCACTGGATGCATAAATATTTAGATAATAAGACTTTACCTGTATTTGAACTCTAAATATTTTCACACATAGATAAGTGTGGATCTTTCTATACTATCACCCTCCATCCCCACCAACTCCTGGTTCTCCATCCCTTTCCTTTCTGTTCTCTTCAAATTAAGGCCAGCCCCACCTCCAAACCTCTAGCCTGTTATAGCTTTGACCTTCCTTTCCAGCATGATTTAGGCAGTAGTGATAGGCTGCCTTGCCATAATCATCCAATTACTCCCTGAAGGTATCAGGTCTAAGCTGCTCAGAATAGTTCATTCACCTAGGATTTCTCATAAAACAACCACTAATACTGACTGTAAAAACAAAGCAGGGTTTCTCAAACTATGAGTCATGGAAAATCCAAGGAATACAAGGTCTGTTACCGTCAATGTTCCTCATTGTTGATAAATGTACTGTAGATACATGGTCAAAAATAGAAAACATATGCTAGCGAGTTCCAAGAATGTGATAAGCCCTTGGCACTTCAAAAAAGTACAAGACTGGGGCACCAGGGTGGCTCAGCTGGTTCATCGTCTAACCTCAGCTCAGGTCATGATCTCACTTAGGCTCAGGTCATGATATCGGGGTCCCGGGATCTGGCTCCATGCTCAGTGGGGAGTCTGCTCAAGGATTCTCTCTTTCTCGCTCCCTCTGCCCCTCACTCTGCTCATGCTCTCTCTTTTCTTCTCAAATAATCTTTTTAAAAAATTGCTAAACTATGAAATTATGTAAAAAAGAAAGAAAAATTACACTGCAGAATACTTATATTAATAGGAGGGAGCTACAAATAAATAGGTACACTGGGCTATCATTTTATAAAGAAGAAAAAGAATATCCCCAAATGATAGTAGTGGTTATCTTTGGATGATAGGATTACAGGTGATTTTTGTTTTCTACTTTGACTTTCCATATTTCCTAAACTTTCTGTACTGAGCATGTATTACTTTCTTAAACAAGTTACCTTATAAACTTTACAAATTTGGGGGATTCCCCTTTGGTCCCATATATAGTGACTGATGCTGGATACCATGTATGATTCCAACAAACCACTAGAATCACCCAATAGATTCAGTGGCAATCTAGCAGCAACTCCAAGCCTGCAAAGGGTTAGTGCTAGAGCAATGCCTACTTTAGGGGTTCTGACCTGCTTGGGGAAACCTGAACAATTACCCAATTTGTTCACATCTTTTAGGTTTTCCTTTGAACCAAAAGGAATCCTTCAAAAAGCCCAAGGAACTACTACAATCACCCAGAGATTCTCTAGATGTTTAAGATATTCTTGAGATCTCTCAGGCTGTGGGCCGGGGCGGGGGGTGGTGGTGGTGGAGAATGAACCCAGAGCATAGTTCCCGTGGAAAAAAGAGAAGATTCAAGTTGAAGCATACACAAACAGACCCCTTAATTTGTTTAACAAATAATAAGCATCTACTATCTTCCAGGGTCTCTGCTAGGTCCTGGAGATATGGTGAATAATGCTTAGTGCCTATTCTAGAGAAGCTTATAATCTTGAGCAGGGGTTTCCAACCCTGGCACTACTGACATCCTAAGCCAAATGATTCTTTGGAGAGCAGATGGGGGTGTCTTGTGCACTGCAGGATGTTTAACAGTATACTTGGTCTCTACCCACTAGATGCCGGTAGCACACATCCCTAGATGAGAACCAAAAATGTCTCTAGATAGTGTCAAATGTACCCAGGAGCCAAAATCGCCCCAGTTGAGAACCACTGGTCTAGAGCACTACTGTCCCACAGAACTTTCTGTGGTGGTGGAAATGTATACCTAGGCTGTCCAATACAGTAACCAGTAGCCAGACGTGCCTGTTGAGCATATGAAATGTGGCTAATACAACAGAAGATCTGATTTTTAAATTCTAATTTTAATGTAATAGCCACACTTGGCTGGTCAATACCCTATAGAACATTGCTGGTCTAGAAGTCATTGCTGGTCTATACCAAGAAATGTTACCACCTTCTGTTCTTCACTTCTAGTGTCAGAACGAACTCTTCCTCCTCATCCCCAGTTCTGTGGTTTTTTCACTGGCCCCTATTTGATTTGCTCCTGTATTTTACTCTTTGGGAACCTATCTGCCTCCGTGGTTAATGCATAACCATAGGCAGGAGCTGTGTCTAAACTATTCAGGGTCCCAAATCTCACATTCCATTGTTTAGGCTGGAGCAGTACTGTTTCGCGTGATTTTGGGAATTTCTGAACAACGAGGCTGTCCTTTTCAGAAGCCAGGGGAGCAAGAGGAGGGCAGCTGGCCAGGTTGGCCAACCCCAGCGCCCCGCCGGTTCCCAGCCCCGAATTCCCGGAGGATACGCCGAAGGAGAGGAGACCCCAGCGTGGCTTCTCCTTACTTCTTGTCTTTGCCTTTACTCTTGCCTTTCCTTTTATCCTTTCCCTTAGACGGCATCCTGGCTTCACCAGGGGCCCCACTGTAGTCCTCGTTTCTCCACCGCCTCCCCGGCGCGGCTCCGTTTCTAAGGAAACTAGCACGCGCAGCGGTAACGTTCAGTCCCGGCCTTTGCCAGTGCGCGCGGAGAGCGCACGCGC
>LNAC01000027.1:9122015-9140595 GCA_002007465.1 Ailurus styani | reverse complement strand
TTGTTGTTTTTTTGCTTTTGTTTCCCCGCATCATTCCCCCTGGAAAATTTTGACCCTTAAATCTTTAAAGTTGCTGAGGGTGGAAGGTCTCATCTTCTGTAACTTTTCCAGCTGAATAGAGGGGTAGAGATGTCCCTACCTGTGGGTCAACTTTGGTCAGTTGGGGGCTTATATATATAGAAGTTACAAAAGGCAGAGGCAGCTGAATCCAAGGGAGACCACATGTATGTGTCTCTTTCTGGTGACAGAAAGGATCATCTGGGCGCCTGGGTGGCTCAGTGGGTTAAAGCCTCTGCCTTCGGCTCAAGTCATGATCTCAGGGTCCTGGGATCGAGGTCCGCATAGGGCTCCTTGCTCGGCAGGGAGCCTGCTTCCTCCTCTCTCTCTGCCTGTCTCTCTGCCTACTTGTAATCTGATCTCTCTGTGTCAAGTAAATAAATAAAATCTTGAGAAAAAAAAAAGGATCATCTGTCGGCTTGAAGTTATGTCAGTGATGGAGTCTCAGCACCAAGTGGAGAGACATGGGAGAAAACAGCAATATGTGATTAGAATAACAACAACAACAAAAAGCCCAAATAAGACAAAATCCTTCTCCAGGCCAGGAGTTTAACCAGTCATTAAAGGAAAGAGAGGGATTGTTTAAAGCACCAGTTTGAGGGGCGCTTGGGTGGCTCAGTCACTAAGCGTCTGCCTTCATCTCAGGTCAAGGGGGGCTCAGTTGTTCAGCATCTGCCTTCTGCTCAGGTCATGATCCCAGGGTCCTGGGATCAAGCCCCACACTAGACTCCCTGCTCTGCGGAAAGCTGCTTCTCCCTCTCCCACTCCCCCTACTTGTGTTCCCTCTCGTCTCTCTGTCAAATAAATAAAATCTAAAAAAAAAATTAAAATAAAGGACCAATCTGAGTATTCATATCAGTTAGAAACCCAAAAATATTTTTGTGGTAATCTGGAAAGTATACACAGCATTCTGTTTTTACAATAGCACAAGTTCTACCTTGTGCAGCAGCTAAAACATCTAGTGCCATTCTGTTTTGTATAGCTGCTTTATGCATTTGTGTTACTTAAGTATTTAATAGAGAAATGCCATTTTTGAGTGTCATTTAGGGCTTTGTGTACTTACTAAGAGCTTCCATGTGCCAAACAATATCCTCCAATTCCAAAGAGGGATCAAATATGGATGCTAGGTGGTCATACCAATGAAACACAGAATGTATTGACTGTTGTTTAAAATTTGGAAGGTTGACTGGGTTGGTGGTGGTTTTAATAATGCGTCCGTGTATCCAGGCAAAACCCAGGATACTGTGTCCTATCTAGCCTGGGGGGAGCTGTGGACACAAGGTAGAGCTGCATAGCCTGTGGGTCCTGTTAGGACCCAGCCATCTAATTCTGGGGCTTCTTGAATTGCAGTCAGGGTATCAAGGGCCATTTGGTTTTGGAAGGCCACCTTTTGAATTTGTGGGTGACTACAGGTTGGGTCTGGTTAAAGGTAGCTGTTCTATGCTCAGCTAAAGTCTTTATTTGCAATTTTATATCAATAGAAGCAATTCATGGGATAAATATAACTAAGGAATAAAATCATCAAGAAGCCCTCTTTGAGGTCTATCCTTAACAGTATACTAACTATGAGGAATCACTGGCAAGTGGGAGAAGAGTTGTCTCAGGAAAGAGAAGCACATTACCTAATTCAGTCATAGGGAAGGTGGGGTCATCCATTATCTCCACAAGTTTATAGTTAACTCCATAGGGCAGGGTATGCTCTAGCTTTTTTTTTTTTTTTAAGATTTTATTTATTTATTTCACAGAGGGAGAGAGATCACAAGTAGGCAGAGAGGCAGGCAGAGAGAGAGAGGAGGAAGCAGGCTCCCCGCTGAGCAGGGAGCCCGATGTGGGCCTCGATCTCAGGACCCTGAGATCATGACCTGAGCCGAAAGCAGAGGCTTTAACCCACTGAGCCACCCAGGCGCCCTATGCTCTAGCTTTTAAGGAGTGATTTTGTCATCCCAACCACACAGATTTGGTCAAGGAGATAGTTGAGTTACACAATTGTTGGGGAATCAATCCCGTTTTCCAGCTGTTCAAATAATCATATGCCCATGGGGTCCTGTTATTATTCCCCACAGAATAACCAGCACAAAGACTGTCTATACATGAGCTGTTGTGGCAATTTCTCTGAAGTTACCTCACGTTGTCTAGCTTAGGCAAACAACAAACATTCAAAGACAATCAGAACTAGAATTTAACATCCGCAAAGGTGGATTATTGAAACATAATTTTTCTCTCCAAAGTCATTATTTCCAGAGATGGATAAATTAAGGCTAATTTGTTTGTAAAACAAGTTTGATTTTAACAAATTTGGTCTATTTTCTTTTTTTTTTTTTTAAGATTTTATTTATTCATTTGACACAGAGAGAGAGATTACAAGTAGGCAGAGAGGCAGGCAGAGAGAGAGGAGAGAGGAGGAAGCAGGCTCCCTGCTGAGCAGAGAGCCCGATGTGGGCCTCGATCCCAGGACCCTGGGATCATGACCTGAGCCGAAGGCAGCGGCCTTAACCCACTGAGCCACCCAGGCGCCCACAAATTTGGTCTATTTTCATAAGCTCAGCAAGAATAGCGATTGGCCACATAGATCTTTAAAATCTGCTGCTGGAACTTTTCATAGGGAATATAGATTGAACTTTTAGTACCCTCTAGGCCAGAAGCCGAGCCAAGTTCTTGCCCTCAGACATGCCTGTAATACCTATGGATTTGGGTGAATGTCTCTTCATGAGGTCCCCAAAGTATCCTGAGGTTCCTTCACCTGCCAGCAATTGACTTTCTTTACTCATCTGGTAAGACTGCTGCCAAGTCTGTAAGCAAGGTATCTGGCCAGCATTTCTAAGGGGCTTTATTGGCTCCATGCTCCATAAAGTCAGCCTCAATTCCTGAAAACTCTTTGGTCATATCTGAGTCTGTGCATGTCTCTCTCAAATATGACATTCCAGTCAAAGCCTTGGTAAAATAACCAATGTTTCCAATGGTGTTCTGTTACACAGAGAATAGATTCTTACTGAACTTATGCAAAGGACTATGATTGCCATGGAAGAAAGAATACTTACTGAGACCGTTTGAATTTCAGAGGGTTCTGGTAGAGAGAAAAGTTAAATGCTTCAATTTGTCCGTAAATGAATACTTTATCATGTTTCTGTAAGTCATAGATATCTTAAGAGAAAGTTTCCTTAATCTGAAAGAGTAAACATTAGAGAATCAACAGTGTTTCAAATAAGAGTCCCAAAACTAGAATCATCTTTTTCAGTTCACTGGTCCCATGTTATTAATTCTTGTTTAGTTTGAATGCAGCCTTTTAGTTCTGGAAATTCTTAATCCATTTCAGTTTTATGATCGTAAAGATATCCAATACCTGTATTTGTCCAAAAAAAGTCCTTTATATGAATCCCCTTGAAGACAAAACTCATTTTTCAAGAGAATAAGAACAGTTAGAAATGACAAAACTCAGAAATGGACGTTATTAATGATCTGATGAGAGTCCGTTATAATGTGGTTGACAAGGAAATTCTGTTATTTCTGTGACACAGAACACTTCAGTAATCAGAATATCGAGTGATGACCTTTTGCCAGAACCAACATACCATATAAAGAAGCCTAATTAGTCAGAGACTTCGTTTATGATTTAAATCTTGGAGAAGCGAGTTAAAACCTCAGAAAGTTTTAAAGCACTTGCCTAAATAGGATTACAGATCATTAAAAATCTGATAAAGGCAAAACCTAGAAACTGGTTTATCTGGATGGACAAAACAACTTTGTTTATATTTTCTTATCAAGAGCAGAGCAACAGTCCAAGAAAACTTGTCTTTTTAACAGAGAAAGCAGAATTTCAGTCTTATACCAGTGTATTTTTATTTATTTTATTTTATTTTTTTAAAGATTTTATTTATTCATTTGACACAGAGAGAGAGATTACAAGTAGACAGAGAGGCAGGCAGAGAGAGGAGGAAGCAGGCTCCCCGCTGAGCAGAGAGCCCGATGTGGGCCTCGATCCCAGGACCCTGAGATCATGACCTGAGCCGAAGGCAGCGGCTTTAACCCACTGAGCCACCCAGGCGCCCACCAGTGTATTTTTAAAATCCATTCATTTCAACCTTAGTCTGTCCTGACCAGACATAAAAATCCATTTCAAAGATTTCCCTTCAAAACCTTCTACAACTTTCCTTTGCATTCAGACTTTGTCCCAAGCCATGTCTCTCCAAACAACCAGTGTCATTTTAGGACAAAATTACATTTTACCTTCAACAAAAATATATTTCTATTCCTTATGTCTTTCTTACACATACAGAGTTGCTTCCCTAATTTCTGTCAGTCTTAATTACATTTTGCAGAATTTTTACTCTTAGAGACTTAGTCTCCAGGGCGCCTGGGTGGCTCAGTGGGTTAAAGCCTCCGCCTTCAGCTCAGGTCATGATCTCGGAGTCCTGGGATCGAGGCCCGCATCGGGCTCTCTGCTCAGCAGGGAGCCTGCTTCCTCCTCTCTCTCTGCCTGCCTCTCTGCCTACTTGTGATCTCTCTCTGTGTCAAATAAATAAAAATCTTTAAATAAAATAAAAAAAACTTAGTCTCCAGTGAAAACTAAGTAGTGACCAGTGGTGAACAATACCAGAATTCTTTAGATAGTAAATTTATGAATCAGTTAAGCACAAAGCATGTTTCCCAACAGACCCAAATACCCTTATAGATCTCTGCAATAAGAAGAGCACAAACCTACATTCAGTTATCTGTGCTTTAGCACTCTATCCTACTTGGAAATGATCTAGATGTCCAATGAATTCAGTCCCGATTTATCATCCAAGCAAAACTTTCAAGTTTCAGGTTACTGAAGGACTTTGAAAGCTATCTTAACAATTACTCTTGAAAACTTTGAGACAGACAAAATTAACCATTTTAAGTCATCTATTTGCTAACAAATCACAACAAAGATAACATGGCTTATTTGACCTTCAGTAATCCCTGGTAGAATGAAAGTTGCATATTTAATGCTGGTGACTCTAAAGACATGTTTTTAAATTAACCAACGAACTTAAATCAGTTAAATACCGAATTATGTTTCACCTGGGTACACTATAAAAGTCAATTTGTGCCCCACTGTCAGTTTTTACCTGGGGCACTGGTGGGGAAATCCCAAGTGGGCAGTGGTAACTCCAGGGGCATGGTCTTCTCTCCTTGGCAACAAGGGGAGGAAAAGGAGCCAGTGGTGCTGGATGCACTGAGGATGGTATAGGAACCAGTTATGCAGGTGGCACCCAAGATGGTGTAGAAGCAGGAGGAGGGGAAGGTGGTTCTAAACCTCATCAGTTCAGACAGATGAGCTGACACCATGGTTTTTTTCCCCACCGAAGTGGAGATATGCAGTCCATGTTAGTCCAGAGAAGACAGGGAATTTCCCCGAAACAAAGGGAGTTTCCGCAGCTACTTGGGAATATTCCTTAATGTCCTGGTCCTAAGGTAGACTAACCACAGTTGGCTCTAATTATAGCCATTAACCTGGGAAATGAGGGAGAAGCCCCCACCTCTATTAGGAGGACGAACAGTGAGAGAGTCGGAGTCTTCTTCATTAGGAATGGCCTGTGTTTCCTCTAACAACCTGGGTTTTATCAGGAGGAGGCCTATTTAGGTAGTTATCATTTAATGTATCAAGAAGGAGTTTACTAGCCTGGTTACTGACCAAACATGTTCTGCAAGAGGCCCTCAGGTCCGGGTCCTGATTTAGAGTCTTGATGGCCTGGACCTAGGGTATCTCTGCCCATTTGCCCTGTTGTCTGTAGAACAGGTCTAACTGAGATCCTCCTGAGGCCATGCAGTGTTATAGACGACCAGTCCTTTGCTAAATTTTGCAATTTTGAATTGTTTCCAGTGGGTTAAAAGGGATCCCAAGGGAGAGTCCTGGAGAACTGAAGAGAGAGCCAAGTACCAAGTACCAAGAAAATCCACCACCCCACCCCCCACTCCCGGTTTCCTGGGTGGCATCAGGGGTTCCTGGTGTCAGAGTGGCCTGAGATGTCCCTTGAACAAAATCAGTATGATCACCACCCTGCTGTTAAAAGGCCCCCCTCCCCCCGACTTCCCCATAACATTCTAGACTGCAAAATGGGTGCCAGTGTATGGACCAAGATACCATGCCTTAAAGGTCATGCCAGGAAGGCCCTGCTTTATTTTACCTTGCCTTGAAGAACCTGCCATTTTTAACTGATGGGAAACATTAGGGAAGTTTTACAATGGGAAATTACCCAATATTGTAGCTTAAGTAGTTAGTAGAGGACACTGACAGAAAACAGTAAAGACAGAAATCCATCATGGTCTAAACAACATTCCAACATGTGTAGTCTTTACCACCAACTTCTCTAGGAACCATCCCTGATAGGGCTTTAATTCAGTGGGTACTGGTTTTGACCAGTTCCAAGTGGAGGTCCCTGGACCAGAAGCGGCTAGACCAGAGATATGAAAGGGATCACAGACTCATGAGGAGGAAACCTCGTGCCAGAGTCTTAAGATCAGCAGCCATGCTAGTCACTTAGGTGGCTGTCCCATGCCCAAGACAGACAACTTTGTATAAGGACAGGAATAAAGAGAGGGCATCAAGTTTCTAGGTCTTATTACTATTCCAGCCAGGGTACTAACTTGCAGCCAAAAAGCAGGCTTTCTCCTCCATGTAGGTAGCCACGGGCTAGAAGATTGCAGCCTGAGCAATTGACATGAAAGTGTTTCAAGAAGACTGTACTCCTTGAAAAGCCCCTGGAATAAAAGAGGAAGAGAAGCAAAAGTACTTAGCAAGTCTGCACTGAGGCTCATGTTGGACATCAAATGATATAGGAAAATGTTGGGGTTTGGAGCTGATGACCAAGAAAGAATTCTTGAGACATCTTTGGTGTAAAAAGGTGGTTTTATTAAAGCACGGGGATAGGACCTGTGGTCAGAAAAAGCTGCACTGGGGTCGTGAGAAGTGGCCCATTATTTTCAAGTTGGGAGGGAGTTAGGGATAGCTGAAGTCTCTAAGGAATTTTGGAAGCAAGGTTTCCAGGAGCTTGAGGGGGCTAGCTGTTGTTAGCAAAAGGTCATTTATTACTGTCTAGTAAACCCTTAGTCATGAGACCCTTCAGGTGTATATATCAGTGGGCCATATCCTTGGGGGATGATTGCCAACATATATCTTGGTGGGTGAGTAGAGAGAAAGGAAGTTTCCAAAGGAATTTCTATATATTAAAGTAGACCACAGGATCCCTGGAGGGTCAGGCTAAGATTGCCTTTTGCCCTTAGCAACATAGAGGTAGCTGGGTTCCTAGAGGAATGTTGCTCTGCCTGTTTCAAGGACTTGGCAATGGTCTGTAAATAGTAAGGAAATTTAATTTTTTTTCTTTTGCCTTTGTTTCCCACATCAATTACACAGCTAGAAGCCTGCATCTCCTACTCCCCTTCACCCATTTTGCCCAACCTTTCTCCCCCACCCGCCCCATCTCCGGTGGCTTACTGTATTTCTGGTACATTTTCTCTCTATTTGTATGTCACACTCTAGTGGGTCCATGGTGGAATAACCATACACTGAAGGAATTTCCTCTGATATGGAATCCATAAAGTTAGGATTAATTTTTGTCTGAGGTTCTGAAAGTGCACCCTACTGATAACTTGCAGAAAAGAGAAGTTAGGCCATCTTCTATACAGGCTATATATTTGGAATTCTAAAAATTGGTTGTTGTATAATATGAAAGTCAGCCCAAGACTCTCCTTGTTTGAACACAGGCCTATAGACTCATTTATAAACATGAAAATTTGATTGTAGGGATGCCTGGGTGGCTCAGTTGGTTGGGCAGCTGCCTTCAGCTCAGGTCATGATCCCAGCGTCCTAGGATCGAGTCCTGCATCGGGCTCCTTGCTCGGCGGGGAGCCTGCTTCTCCCTCTGCCTCTGCCTACCACTCTGCCTGCTTGTGCGTGTGTGCTCGCTCTCTCTGACAAATAAATAAATAAAATCTTTTAAAAATATATTTTTTAAAAAGAAAATTTGTAACAAGATTATTTCTTAATATACACATAATACTTTAAATTACATATACTTTATAGTTTTTTTTATCATACATTTATATTGACCATAAGTTTGATTTGTGGTTACAACTGTTATGCTATGACTATGGCTAAGAGAAATGCCCATGTTTATACTATAGTATTTATTCTAGGTGGTTCTAGAATTTGCAGTCTTTTGAACCTCCACATTTTCTGCCAAAGAACTAGATATTATTATTCAATCAACTGTTAGTAAGAAACATCTGATGATACAGATAGTAGAGTAGGAAGTTGCTATTTAGCAATTCATCTGATAAGATTTCCTTCCATACATCTGGTAGGTAGGTTTACTGTGACTTTCAGGATTATAATATGGAATATTATATGGAATAAATATGCTTTGTTTTATTTTTTAGAATGCTAATGCTTTTAAAACTTGGAATAAGCCACTTAGTGTTTTGTTGACTTGGCTTTATAATTGTTTTTTTTTTTACCAGATTGGATAGTTCCCGGTCAATATAGAAATGTGGATTATCTTGGCTGAATCCTCACGCAGACAAGGTCGTTGTGGTCCTGGTAGGTAGGACAAGTAACCTGATATAAGGTAACATCTGTGCTAGCTTAAAGCTCTAAATGTATTTCATATGCTCCTGATTGGGTTTTGTTGGTGTTTTCTTTCAGAGTTGGATTCTCTGCCCTTACCAAATGATGACTTTTCTCTTGTCCTGATGATTGTAATATCAAGTGTAGTATTGTTCAAAAAGCCAAATAACTTAGGACTGCATATCAAAATATATATTTCCTGGTTTTCTTTTTTTTTTCAAAGTATATAGTATTTCTAATTATCTCTTATAGTGGTTCCCAAATTGGGTTTACTCTGTAAAGCCATCTGCTTCTTTATTCTTGTTTCATCTGAAGACTCAAGTTTCTATTCATAAATCATCCTTGAAATCACCTGATACCAGATGCAACTCTATAGGTGGAAGAGAGTAGGTGAACAGCTTTTGATTTTGTTTTCACAAAGCGTTTAGAATCATGCATAAATATATTATCCAAACTGTATCTAAAGGGACTGATTAGGGCACCTGGGTGGCTCAGTGGGTTAAAGCCTCTGCCTTCAGCTCAGGTCATGATCTCAGGGTCCTGGGATCAAGGCCCGCATCAGGCTCCCTGCTTCCTCCTCTCTCTCTGCCTGCCTCTCTGCCTACTTGTGATCTCTCTCTCTCTGTCAAATAAATAAATAAAATCTTAAAAAAAAAAATAAAACAAAAAAAATAAAGAGACCGATTAGTGTTTCCAAATATCATGGGAATTTAGTTACTTTCTTTTTTTTTTTTTAAAGATTTTATTTATTTATTTCACAGAGGGAGAGAGATCACAAGGAGGCAGAGAGGCAGGCAGATAGAGAGAGGGGGAAGCAGGCTCCCCGCTGAGCAGGGAGCCCGATGCGGGCCTCGATCCCAGGACCCTGAGATCATGACCTGAGCCGAAAGCAGAGGCTTTAACCCACTGAGCCACCCAGGCGCCCAGTTACTTTCATCTTACTTTTTTTTTTTTAAAGATTTTATTTATTTATTTGACAGAGACACAGCGAGAGAGGGAGCACAAGCAGAGGGAGTGGGAGAGGGAGAAGCAGGCTTCCCATGGAGCAGGGAGCCCGATGTGGGGCTCAATTCCGGGACCCTGGGATCATGACCTGAGCCGAAGGCAGATGCTTCATGACTGAGCCACCCATCTTACTTTTTTTATTGCCTGTGGTACAAATACAGAATTCTATTAAATAGGTATTATATTGTCATACTAACTAGTTCACATCCCTGCAAGGGATAAGGAATCCTGGAGATCGAGAGTTTACTGTTATCAATTTTAAAACTAGGGTTTTTGTGGATTTTTTTTAAATTAACTGTTTTATTTTTATACAAAATAAGATGATTATTACCACTAGCAATTTATTTGCAAAGTATCCAATTTTTATTAGCTGTCCATTCTGTCAAAACCATTATACAGGACTAAAAGTTCTCTAAGAAAAATTACACACACAAATTTCAATCCCACTTATTTGCACTTCAATTTCATGGATCTGTCAGATGTTCATTTAAGAAATGTTTAGTGAGGGGGCGCCTGGCTGGCTCAGTCAGTTATTCCGACTCTTAGTTTTGGTTCAGGCTATGATCTCAGGGTCGTACGATTGAGCCCCACATCTGGCTTCCCACTGTCTGCTTCTCTCCCTCTCCCCTTGCCCCTTCTCTCACTCATTCACTCTCTCAAATATATAAATCTTTTAAAAAAAGTTTAATGAGTGCCAACTGTATACCATGCTACCTGACAGCCTAAGGCATACAAACCTTCAAGTGTAGTCAGGCGTATAAGGTACTGACCTGAGTATTGATCTGTGAGAGTACACAGCTTCATTGGCACCGATATACAAACAGTTAACAATAAAAAACACCAAGCAGTGATGGATAAAGGGGAGATGGCATAATTGCTGCAGGAATTTGGGGACATGAAAGGCTCTTATAGAGAAAGTTTGCAGAAGGTGGCCAAAAGGAAGAGGAAAGACTTTCTGGAAAGGTAGAAGCATGTGAGCAAAATTCAATATGTTTGAGACAAGGAGATGTTTAACTAGAGCAGTAGTTCCCAAAGTGTGGTCCATGGACCAGTAGCATCAGCATCACCTGGGAACTTGTTACAAGTTAGAAATGGAGGTTCTCAGGCCCCACTGGAGACCTGCTAAATCAGGATGCTGGCCCTGAGGCCCACCAACCTGTGTATTAACAAGTCCTTCAGGTGGTTCTCATACATCCTAAAGTTTGAGAATTGCTAGACTATAGCAGAGGGTTCTTGTATGAAAGTAGTGGGCAAAAAACTTCAGTAAGGTAGTCTGGCAATTCACAGTGAAGGACTTCAAATGTTAGGTAGGGAGTTTGCCTTTTGTTCTACAGAGCAGAGACACCAACTTGAAACTTGAAGGCTGGATTTGCCAGCCTGCACAGTGGCTTTTGTGTTGTTGTTGTTTTTAATTTTTAAGTGGAATTAGTTGTCAGTATTTAAAAACCAGATTCCACATAGAATGCTGTGTTTTCAGCTTATCTTGAAAAAAATCAGAAGACCTGGAAGTACTGGGCCTATAGTTCATCATGGCAGCAGTCTGTGGCATTGGCAAGCAACAGCTTGTTTAAATGGGATATGTCCTCTCTAGCTTGCCATAGTCCCCACCACTTCCTGTTGGTTTACACCTTTACTCACTTATAGTTCTTGCTTGGCCCCAGTATTTAGGTATTTGAGTTTGTACCTTCTGTTATGAACAGTGGGAAATTGATGAAAGTTTTATTTTATTTTTAAAGATTTATTTATTTGTTAGAGAGAACAAGCAGGGGGGAAGGGTGGAGGGAGAAGGAGAGACTCTCAAGCACTCACCCTGCTGAATGTCTGCTGAGCCAGATATGGGGCTCCATTTCACAACCCTGAGATCATGACCTGAACTGAAATCAAAAGGCAGATGCTTAATCAACTGAGCCACTCAGGTGGCCCAAACTGATGAAAGTTTTAAAGAGAGTGAGGTGATTTATGCATTCATTCATTCATTCAACAGACGTTAATTAAATGTATATACCAGGTTGTACAGTGTTCAAAGATAAATGAATTCCTGACATGCTGTAGGTTAAAATCTAGTGGGAAAATGATGAAAAGAGTTGTGTATGGATTTGAGAATAGAGACATTGGTAATTGGAAGACCAGTTAAGAAGCTGTAACAGCCCAAGTTCGAAGTAATAAAGGCCAGAATTTAGATATTAAGAGGGTACTAGGAAGGAAAAAAGGAGAACGAGATGGGAAAGATACTGCAAAGGAAAAATCAGCAGTTCTTGATAACAGATGAGAATACAGAAGGTACGAGAGTGGAGAATTCAAAGATGATAAGGATTTGGAGTTGTGAATTAGGAAATCTGTGATGCCACTAACAGAAACAGGAAATAAGAAAGAGATCCATTTAGCCTCTGTGTGTATGTTGGGGGGACATGGTGCCAAGGAAAAGGGGGCATTTGGAGATGCTAGTTTGAAGTGTCTTGAGTTCAATGATTGACGTATAATATTGTTTTTAAAAGGAAAACTTAATAGAAATGTCAAGATTGCATGCTTAGAGGTAGATATCACCCATTCCATCCTTGAATTCCAAGGGCATACTGGGAGAAGTGTGTTTAAGTTGTAATCAACAAAATGTCTTGAAAATGTTTGCTTTGGGGGTTGTCCAGTTAGAATTTATAACCTTGTTTGAATCCTCTCTTGGATGTGTAATTTTCAGATTTATGTTGCATAGGTTAAGTTTAACATTCTGGGAGAATGGAAAATACTGTATAAATTCAAATACTTAAAGATACTTTGAGTATCAGTACTACCCTTCAGAATTTAAATCATAATTGGCTTTGTACCTGTGAGATATCCAACGGATGAAGTATTGTTATAACTGTTGTTTCGTTGAAATCATAGCCAAAGTTTTTCCTCTTATGATCTTACATTTGGTTCCATCTGCCTGCCCTCCCTTCCCCCTCCCCTCCGCTCCCCCCCCTTCCCTTCATAAGCTCTATGCCCAATGTGGGGTTTGAACTCAACCACAAGATCAAGAGTTGCATTTTCAACTGACTAAACCAGCCAGGTGGCCCCATCTGCTTTTTTCTTTTTTTTAAAGATTTATTTATTTATTTGAGAGAGTGAGAGAGAAAAATACTCGCTTGCAATGGGGTTGCACAGAGGCTGAGGGAGAAAGAGAATCTCAAGCAGACTCTCTCCTGAGCACGGAGCCTGATGCAGGGCTCAGTCTCACAACCCTGAGATCATGACCTGAGCTGAAATCAAGAGTTCAGCGCTCAACCACCTGAGCCACCCAGGCTCCCCCCTGCATCTGCTTTTTTTTTTTTTCTAAAGTTTTTACTATGGTAAAATATATAACATAAAAATAGCCATTTTAACCATTCTAAGTGTGCAGTTCAGTAGTATTAATTATATTCATAGTGTTTTATAACCATCACTACTATCTATTTCCAAAACTCTGTCATCACCCCAAACAGAAACTCTGGACCTGTTAAACAATAACTCCCATTCTACCCACCCCTAACCCCTGTTAACCTCTAATCTACTTTCTTTCTCTATAAATTTACCTATTTTAGACATTTCATATAAGTGAAATCACATATATCTTTTTGTATCTGGCTTCTTTCACTTAGCATAATGTTTCAAGGTTCATTGATTTTGTAGCATGTGTTAGAACTTCATTCCTTTTTTTTTTTTTAAGATTTTATTTATTCATTTGACACAGAGAGAGATCACAAGTAGGCAGAGAGGCAGGCAGAGAGAGAGGAGAGAGGAGGAAGCAGGCTCCCCGGTGAGCAGAGAGCCCAATGTGGGCCTCGATTCCAGGACCCTGGGATCATGACCTGAGCCGAAGACAGCGGCCCTAACCCACTGAGCCACCCAGGTGCCCTTTTTTTTTTTTTTTTAAGTTTGTTTGATTTAAGTAATCTCCACACCCAGTGTAGGGCTCGAACTTATGACCCTGAGATCAAGAGTCAAATGCTCTTCTGACTGAGTCAGCCAGGCACAGCAGAACCTCATTCCTTTTTATAGCTAAATAATATTTATTGAATATATGTATATTTTGTTTACATATCTATTGATGGACACTTCAGTTGTTTCCATGTCTAGTTGTTGTGAATAATGCTGTAATGAACATTGGTATAGAAATATTTGAGTCCTTACCTCCAATTGTTTTGGATATGTACCTAGGACTAGGATTGCCTTGCTCCCTTTTAACCGTGTACTCATACATGTAATAGTAAATGGCCCCTCTTGATCACACTGTGGAACACACAACTTGTTATGTGAGTTCTTTGCAGCCAAAAAAAAAAGAAAAGACCCCATTAAGTGCATAAACTAGATTTTATCCACATTGTTTATGGATTAGCTCCTTAGTCACTGACACACATACATTTATACAAAAATATACACTAGCTTTTAGAGGGAGTGTGACTTGCCTCCCTTTGCTCTTGCTGATTTTATAAACAAGTCATTTTGTAAGAGTGGCTGTGGTTGTAGTTTGAATGAGAAGAAAGTATGGAAGAGGAGAAAGAGGCCAAGAGTACTAGACTGCAAGTCAGGGGATGAGTGTGGTGATCTAGTTTCCAGAGACTGAACAGATTAGAAATGAACGTGGAAAGAGATTACTACCTCAACAATAGGCATACTGACAAAAGAGAAAAGAGAAAACTTTGCTCTTATGATTATCCATGTCCATCTTCTATAGGTTGAAAAATGGCACATTAGTTGAAGGAAACAAAGGGGAATGCCCAGAAGAAAAAGAAAATAATTGGTAAGTAGCCAATATAAAGTAATACCCCACTTTGCTGTAGGTCAGATTTCTGCACATTCTGCTCTCTTATTCCTGAGAGCTCATAGTCAATGGAAAGGGATCTCTGAGCCACCAAAAGACCTGTCACAAGGTCTACAACCCTTATTCTTTTGGAGAGGCTCTCATTTGCATAAGTTGACATAAAAGTCTAATTATAAGTCTTATCTAGTCTATGTAATTTCCATGCTTACAAGTCTCTGATTTACATCCCATTGATTTTAAAGATTTTTAAAAATTACGTGATGGCAGCTTGTTGAAGAAATCACATGTATGACAACACTCATCAGTGATAACATAGCATGCATGATGTCAGGGAAAACTAGCTCAGAAAGCATAGCAATCTGGGACCGTTTAGTGGCAGACAGGCAAACAGTCCTATAGAACTGTAGCCCCTAGAGGCATCCCAGATTTGCAGAAAAACATAACTAATGATCATAATCATGACCCTGAATCCTAAGTCACTTTAGAAATATTTGTAGCCAACATTGTTAAAGTAAAAGTGTTACATTATTTTAAAGGGAAGCATTTTAGACATATTTAAAGAAATGTACTTATTCCTTGTTTTATATATCAGGTATCATAATATTTAAGTCTTTCTCATTTTGTCATTTTGATTTGACATATTTGAAACAGTAGACATTTTTCATTTGATAACAAGAAAGGGAAAATAGGTTTTCACTTCTCTTCCCACAAGTTCCAGTGTAAACAGTGACAAAGGGCACAGATCCTTGTAATTACTCTTCTGCATGTAAATGCCTCCCACAATAGATATGGGTTTGAAGGCAGAATGTTAACGCTCTCCTCACTGGTAGTATCTTCCTGTGTAAAGGTTTTTCACTCTTTATGAATGGGTAAGAAAAGGACTTGTGACTTGTGAAGAGAGAGAGGCAGCAAGAGCAACAACTTTCTTTTCCCATGCAGTGATTATTGTAGTTAACTCAAGCCCGAAACAATGAAGAATGAAGTCAGGCACTGCCTGATCTCATCTTGGTATAATACCCAAATAGTTTCATTGTATAGAATCTGCCTTTTTGACACTTGTCTAATGATGTTTTGATTAAAATGGAATAAAGTACAGAAAGAAGGGATCTGTTTATAAGAAAGAATTTTATATTTGTTATTTTTGTGTGTGTGTGTTTTTTTAAAAGATTTTATTTATTTATTTGACAGAGACACAGTGAGAGAGGGAACACAAGCATGGGGGAGAGGGAGAGGTAGAAGCAGGCTTCCCACCCAGCAGGGAGTCCAACACGGGGCTCGGTCCCACATGGCCTGAGCCAAAAGCAGCGGCTTAATCGACTGAGCCACCCAGGTGCCCCAAGAATTTTATATTTGTTGGTAACTACCAATGTACCAACTCTGATTCCTTTATTGAGAGTGTTTGATCTTAGGGTTGGAGAGACCTTAAAAGAGATCTCATTCAACCAGCCTTCTGATCTGTGAATCCACTTGGGACAATGTAGTCAGCTTGAGCTGGGCCCTTGGGGTGAGAATCCTCTCCTCACCACCAGCACAGCTCCTACTGTTGGGAAGTTCTTCCTGTTCCATCTCTCCCCTTGTAGCTTTCCTGCTTACATGTCTTATTACAGCTCTTTGGCAGCATTCTAAAACAAGTTGATTATTTAATAACCCTTTTTCATTTTGTTGATGCTTGAAAAATGCTTGTTATAAAGCTTTTCAGTGGTTTTCATATCTGTGCCAGTTGTCAGTCTTATCCCTTTCTACCAAGTATCTCTTCAGTACCTAAGTATTAATGCTACCATTGTCTGATTGGAAAATTTCTTTCTATATATAGCATGAAGAAAGTTGCTGTTCTGTTAATACAATTATTTTCACTCTATACCTTCCTTGATTGACCATTTCATTTCACTGTTAGGTTTATTATTCAGTTATTAATGGATGCTTATAATCTTAACAAAAATAGTGACTCGCTTATTTTCTCCCTACTCTTTCCTAAATATATCTGACTTTTTTGAAGTATTTACATTCCTTTCACCCTTAGGAACAAGCAGGATGTTGTATGAGTTGTAAGTTTTCTGACTTTAATGCTTTTCCTTAAATAAAATATTGGGACGAGAGGTGCTTTGGTGGCTCAGTTGGTTAAACGTCTGATTCTTGGTTTTGGCTCAGGTCGTGATCTTAGGGTCATGAGATCGAGCCCCACATCAGGCTCAGAGTGGATGGAGTCTGCTTAAGATTCCCTCCCTCTGCCCCTCCCCCATGCTCATGTTCACTCACTCTTTTTCTCCAATAATAAAGAAATAAAATCTTTAAAAAAATATCAGGACTATAACAGAAAAAAATGGAAATCATTAAGTGGTGGGTTATGATATTTTCAGAGAAATTAAAAGTCTATTCTGTTTTTAATTTTTTAGAGTTAGTATCATTGGAATAGCGTGTGGTTTTTTTTTTTAAGATTTTATTTATTTATTTGACACAGAGAAAGAGATCACAAGTAGGCAAAGAGTCAGGCAGAGAGAGAGGAGGAAGCAGGCTCCCTGCTGAGCAGAGAGCCCGATGCGGGCCTCGATCCCAGGACCCTGAGATCATGACCTGAGCCGAAGGCAGAGGCTTTAACCCACTGAGCCACCCAGGCGCCCTTAGCATGTAGTTTCTAAAACAAAAAGTGTGTAAGCTCTGTTAAATAGAAATATGTATAAACTGAAAAAAAAAGCTGAACACAAAATATTATGCAAATACTGGTTATAACTTGCAGTAGCCTCTAAGATGTCCCCCACTGATCCTTGCCTCCTGGTATTCATGCCCATTCTCTCACACATTTCATCAGCGTTGGTCCATAGGACCAATGAAATATGGAAGAAGTAATAATGTATGACTTACAGGGCTAAGTCATAAAAAACATCGCTGCTTCTACCTTGCTCTCTCTTGCTCTACCTTGCTCTACTCTGGAGGAGCCAGCCACCATGTTGTAAAGATATTCAGGGTTCTTTGGAGAGTCCGCTTGGGAAGCAGCTGAGGATCCCTTCCAACAACCAGCATCAGCTCTCCAGCCATTGAGTGAACCATTTTGGAGGTGGGGTTTCAGCTTCAGTCCAGCCTTCAGTTGATTGCAGCCCCAGCCTGCATCTTGACAATGTAAATGATGTTTAGTACCCTTTAGATTTGAGGGGGGGGGTAAAGTTACTTCAGTTTATCACAGTTTTAACAAAGTGTGTTTGATTAAAGAAATTCAGTATAGGGCGCCTGGGTGGCTCAGTGGGTTAAAGCCTCTGCTTTCGGCTCAGGTCATGATCTCAGCGTCCTGGGATCAAGGCCCGCATCGGGCTCTCTGCTCAGCAGGGAGCCTGCTTCCTCCTCTCCTTGTCTCTCTGCCTGCCTCTCTGCCTACTTGTGATCTCTCTCTCTCTCTGTGTCAAATAAATAAATAAAATCTTAAAAAAAAAAAAAAGAAATTCAGTATAGCTATAGAACTAATAGATTCAGAAAAATAAAATTATGGTTTCTCCTAAAACAGTATGACTAGATTAGGCATTCATTAAGTCTCTTAAAATCTATTTATAGAAGTATATATTATTTTCCCCCCTTTTAAAAGATTTTATTTATTAGACTTTTTTATTAGAGAGTACGAGGAGTGGGGGAGAAGCAGAGGAGAGAGAAGCAGACTTCCTGCTGAGCAGGGAGCCCGATTTGGGGCTTGATTCCAGGACCCCAAGATCATGACCTGAACCGAAGGCAGATGCTCCATTTTTTCCTTTTTTATGTCACTTTGCAGTTTATTCCTGTTGTCAATTTCCATTGAGAAAGTGAGGTGCTTAGGCTACATCAGTAAACAAAGATTCCTGCTCTCTAGGACCTTCAATTCTATCAGAGGAGCACAGATAATAGATAGTACACAAACTAATATATTAGAATGTAATAAGGTGCACTCGAAAAAAGAAAAAGATCAGAGTGAGGGGTATTGAGAGAGCAGGCAGAGGTAAGGGATACATGAG
This sequence comes from Ailurus styani, assembly GCA_002007465.1. Classification (NCBI taxonomy): domain Eukaryota; kingdom Metazoa; phylum Chordata; class Mammalia; order Carnivora; family Ailuridae; genus Ailurus; species Ailurus styani. The sequence continues at coordinate 9,122,201 of LNAC01000027.1, read as the reverse complement.
GGAGGGAGGTCAGTATTAAAGATAGGTCTCAGCAGGGTTACTGGGGGGTGGGAGGGTAGGGATAGGGTGGATGGGTTATGGACATTGGGAAGGGTTTGTGCTTTGGTGAATGCTGTGAAAGATGTAAGCCTGATGATTCACAGACCTGTACCCCTTGGGCAAAGAATAAAAATAAAATTAAAAAAA
>LNAC01000027.1:9010800-9121657 GCA_002007465.1 Ailurus styani | reverse complement strand
AAATAAATAAATAAATAAATAAATAAATAAATAAAAAGAAAGAAAGTAGCATTTGAGCAATGATTTGAAGGAGTTGCAGGAATTTATCAAGTGGATGTATGTTTCAGACAGCAGGGACAGCTAGAGCAAGACTCTAAGGCGGGAGCATGTTTGACATGCATGCAGATGTCAGTATTGGGGGAGTGAATAAGGTGAAAACTTAGATAAGGTCAGAGGTATTGGGGAGGGAGGTAGAGTAAGTGGATCCATGAAAGCTGTTGTTAGAATCTTGGTACTCTGGGGGAAACAGGAAGCCATTGCTGGATTTTGCAGAGGAGAGTCCTGCTATAACATATTTTAAAAGGATGACTTTGGTTGCTTGTTAAAAATAGACTCTAGGGAGTGAGAGTAAAAGCAGAGATGTGTTAAGACAATATTAGAGTAAATCATATGAGAGATGATGGTGGCTCAGGCCAAGGTGGTAGCAATGAAGGATCAGAAATGGTCAGATTCTGGGAATGTAATGAAGGTACAACCAGCAGGAAACAAATAAAAAGTTTTTGGTCGTATATAGGAAGGAGCTCAAACTACTATAAGACTTTTGCATGTCAATGCCAGTCTAACTTCCCAGCTTCATCTCTGATAATTTTTCTCTGCTCTAACTTCTCCTCCCACCCCATATCCATTTTTCCCTGGAGTCATTCTAGATAACCCTTCCTGGGTGATCTACTGGTTAAAATTGTGGACTCTGAAATTAGACTATCTGAGTTTGATTTCTAGCTCTTTTTGCTTGCTACTATGTGATCTTACCTAGCTTCTTATGCCTCAGTTTTCTCATTTATAGAATGGGGATGTTAATAACTAGAACCTACCTCACAGAGTGGTTTTGTAAGATTAAATGAAAGAATGCATATAAAATACTTAACACAGTGCTTGGCAAGCGTTAAGATCTCAGCTGCTATTGCTATTACCTCAGACTGTGTTCCTTTGGCCACGGTCTTTCCTCTGCATTAAATGCTAACCCTCTCTTCTATACCTTTCCACTACAGTCTACTTTTTGTTTTTGTTTTGTTTCTGAAATCCGTATGAGAAAAATTTTTGAGGAAATCAAACCATCCATAATATACCTGTCTCTTTTCATCTTTTTGTAGTCCGTCTGGTCTTTATCCACATGTCTGTATTACTTATGTAGTTCTATTCATTTTTCGTGATCAGTTCAAATGTCATTTCATGATGCCTTTCCTGATCCTGTAGGTAGAGTTAGTCCTTTAAGACTTTGGGTGCCTTTAGTGTTTACGATTAACTTAAGAAGACGTAATTATTTGTGTCTATGTCTGTCATCTCTGCCAGACTGAGCATCTTGAATAAAAACGTCTGTTTATTCACATTTGATTCTCGAGCACCTCTCACTTCTTGGGCCGCAGGGAACATTTGTAGAATTGGACACAGAAATGGAGCCTACTAAGGCTCCCCACTTCAGTCTTTCTTGCATCTAACAATCAGATTTATATTTGTGACAGTCCCTTGCTCACAATCTTCAGTGGCTTCCCATTCCCTGAAGTTTCGTCTAAACTCACCTGAGTATTTAGTGTGCTGTACTGTGTGACCTGACTTTGCCTTTCTAACTTTATTTCATATCACAGTTAGTCAAACTGTTGTGTTCGCTATTCCCCAGAGGCCTCCACCCCTTTTCTTCGTCCATGTCTTGAATCATTGTTTCCTGAAAAGCACTCCTCTCCTGTCTTCATGCCCCTTCTCAGGACCCTCTTCAAATAACACTTCTTTCACAAAGGCTTCTCAGTTATTCCAGCTGGACATAATCTCTCCCTGCTTTGAAGTCTCAGAACATGGCAACTGAGCTACTTGTCACATTTTAACTTTACAGAGGTAGTTAATGGACACATTTTTTTTCCTGTTTACTATAGTTTCTTAAAGGGCAGGTCTAAGATGATTCATCTTTGCATGCCACATTTGTAAATAGCACTGGGCAACTGTTAATTTCTGGAATGGCTAAATGAATGAACATGTGAATAAATAGGATTCGAATGGGGAGCTGGGTTTGTGATACATCGCCATAGTAAGACACTGGGAAAGGTGGTATCCCCTTCCCAGATGCTTTTGTCTTCAGATATTATTAACTCAATTGTACCAAGTCTATTCATGAGAAATTTACTGATGTCTAACATGTTCCAGGCTTAGTACTTGAGTTTGGGAATACAGAAGATATCATGTACACTTACCTTACTCACCCTTCAGATAGCAAAGTGTTCCGGGGCTCTGGCCCCTGGTATTGGGTACATAAGTCCAACTTGTATTCCCAAATGAGGCATTGCTCACTCTGCTGAATCTATTTCAGACTTAACTAATTAGACCAGTCTTGGTTTTGCTTTGCTTGATTAACATATGCTGTGGTTGGTTTAGCTAATCCATTTCTGTAGTCCCACTTATTGTTTAAAAATTTCATTCTGGTTAAATTTTAAACTGCATTATGTTTAATTTTTAACTTCGTTAAAGCTAGCTTCTCTGTGGAGCTTGGGAGAATTGGCAGTGGGAGCTTCCCTAAGACTTCCTGGTGGAACTTTCAAGTCACCTGTCCCATTCCATTATTTTAAAGTGTTGAGAAATACTGTGTCATCTTATTCAGGTCAATCAATACTAATATTTGTTTTGCGAGGGAATAGAAAGATTTAAATAACAGGCAGGTGTAACCACGGAACTGGTTAACGAAAATAAGTCCACTCTTTTTGAAATCTGATTCAGTGCCTACAGGTCCTCCCTCTCTCACACTTGTGCTCTATTCTGGTCCTCTGTACTCCATCTGTTTAATACTCAGGGTTCTCCTTGTGTCACTTAACCAGGTTAATTCCTACCTCTGACTTAGGACCCAGCTTAGGCCTCGTATCCCTTAAGGAGCCTCCCTCTCCCTTCCCACCTTCATCCTTCCCCTTCTGAGATGAGTTGCTTTCCTCTTAGGACCATTCCTGTAATATTCTGCATATTCCCTTAAGAGAACTTACCACAGTATGTACATTATAGCTGTTGGTTTACTTGTCTGTTTCTTCTAGCAAACTGAAGCCCCAAGAACTGGGCCTATATCTGATTCCTCTTTTGTATCTAGAAGCTAGCACCGTGTCTCATGTACATTAGATATTCAATAAATGGTTGTTAATTAGACAGTTTAATACCCAGCTTTCTAAATTCATTACAGGGATAGAAGCCATCAAGGAGTGCAGTTAACGTTCCTACTCTTGGGCTAAGGTTGTAAAAACATGAAATAGTAGGGAATTAATAACATTATTACATAGTACATATTATGTCATTATAAATATAATGTTATTTAATAATATAAAAACATTAGTAGGTAATCAATGTCCTGTGTAAAAACACAGAATTCAGTTCTTGAGCAACTTCGACCCTACCAGCAATAATGCTACTAGTTGGCAGTTAACTATTATAAAAGTAGATGAACCAGACAATCACATGTACCCAGAAAAAAAAAAGTGGCTAAGGGAGGAGCAAAGGATCAAGAAGGGAATGAGTTAACAAAATGCCACGTAGTTAGTTGCAAACTAACACAAAGGTGAATGTGGTTCATGAAGCTAGCTTGATTCAGAAGGGCTGAAATAGGAGCAAAGAGCAAAAGGCAACCAACACTGAAAGCAAGGATTCATGGGGGAACAGGCAGGTACAAGCAGGTGAGCACCCAAATGGGGTCCAGGTTCTGTGGGATTGTGGTCTGTCTCTGGGTGACATGGAAGAAGGGACTCCGGAGTGTGAAGCTCTAGGGAGGGTGCCTAGGGAGTATTAGTGTTTACTCTAGAGACAAAGATATATTGAAAAGACCTTGGAAGGAAATGAGAACAGTGACAAACACTAGCTGGCACCAAGGTCTCAAAAGAATTGAAGAGGGGGCATTGTTGGGGTGAATAGGCGAAAGTGAGCAAGAGACATTGAGAAGCCCAGTTCTGAGAGGAGTGAATTTCAGTATAGTGATGTGTATACTCCCCAGTCTATAGAAAGTAAACTTGACTAGCTGCATTATTTTGAGTAGCATGGAAAACATATAATTGACACATTTGGAGAAACAAGCCTGCCTTGGAAGTTTGGAATTGTGATCTTCCAAAGGGCAGGTAATTAATCTCCTATTGGAAAGAAATCAACTATTATATTCTTGCTAAATGGATCAGATCCAGTGCCTGAGTTATTGGATTACTGTTCATCTTTTCAGAGTATTCATTCAGCACCTACTGTGTGCTAGCACTGTTCCAGTGCCAGGAACACATCAGTGTATACAGCAGACAAAAATTCCCACACATAGATAGCTCACATGAGAATGGCAGGGAGCAGGGAATCTGAAAAAAAACCAAAAACACTAAAGTAGTAAATTGTACAGAGGATGGAAAGTGCTATGGAAAAAAATAAACAGGGAAGGAAGGTAGAAGTGCATGTGGCCTGGTGGGTTGCAATTTTAAATAGGGTAGACAGGGAAAGTCTCAAGAAGGGAACATTTGAGCAAAGACTAACAAAATGAGCAAACTTCGCAGGCTGAGGTCACATGAAAAAGGATGCCATTCTATATACCCTAAATTGTAAGCCTTTCTAGTACCATTCTTAGTGAATCTTAAAGAAAAATGAGATTAGAAATGGTGTTAGAAGGTAGGGATTGAAAGCAGAAGGGGTATTGGAGGTTTTCACCCTTTGCTTTCTCTAAAATCTACTGTTTATTTGCACTGAACACCTGGTATGACTCTGCACTTTTTCACTCCATGAAAACAGATACCTAGCATGCATTTTTCCCCCCCTTGAAATCTCTTTTGGAAGAAAAACAAATGTTTGTTTAATGGAAGTCGAAGCTGGAGAGGTTTTTCAGAAACCACAATAATAGAGAAAATATGAGTGAGCCCTGAGAAGCTTCTGTGGAATTAGTCACAGAGATAGAAGAAGGCTGGTGACTGGAAAGCCCCTAACTGCTCTTCTCCAGAGAGAAAAGGGACCAAGGGCTGGATATGGCTTGAGCTCTGGACAAAGCAAGGGTCCATTAATACTCAGAGAATCTGAAAGGTTTGTTTTTGTTCTCAGTTATTTAGATTGATCTACATGACCAGAGTGTTTGCTGTGAAAGAAGAATCAGCCAAAGGGAGTGATTTAAGATGTGAGTATGAATCTGGCCAAGCAGCTGCCCTACTTCAGTGTTGTTTTCCTGGGATAAAGTTTCCTTTGAGACTCTAAAAAAGGTTTTTGGGGTTTTTGTTTTGTTTTTCCTAGCCAAAACCTTTATTCTTAACTAATCAAGAAGTCCAGCCTTGAATTGTGTTCAAACTGATCATCCTAACTCTGCCTTTTACTACCTCAGCACTACCGTAGTTACTTTAAATAGTTTAAACTCCAAATGCAATTAACTTCAGTTTACATTATTTTATACAATATTTTACCTTTGGGAAGAGAGACATTTTGATCAAGTGAACCTGAGGGGTCAACAAACTTGAGAATGACTGAGAATCCTCAATCTATATTCCAGATATTCTCAGTTATTCTGTTAGAAATCAAGGGACTGGATAGTGGGAACTTTGGAATTAGATCTTGTTTAACCTGCTAATTACGTAAGGAGAAGTCCAGAGATGAAAGCTGGAACAGAACATTCAAAACTGTTTTGAGCAAAGTACATAAAGGGCAATTAAGGAAACCTTAAATATTAGAGGATTATTATAGCATTCTTTATGAATACCAGGAGAAAATGAAGCCTCAAGCAAAGACAATATAGCTCATCCAGGAGACATTTTTTCATGTAACCATACCCTAGGTTTTCAGCATCATTTGTATCCAACCTACCATGATACACAGATCTAAAATAAAGCTGAGCACTAATGCTAAGATTTTTTTTTTAAGATTTTATTTATTTATTTGACACAGAGAGAGATCACAAGTAGGCAGAAAGGCAGGCAGAGAGAGAAAGGAGGAAGCAGGCTCCCTGCTGAGCAGAGAGCCCAATGCAGGACTCTATCCCAGGACCCTGAGATCATGACCTGAGCGGAAGGGCAGAGGCTTTAACCCACTGAGCCACCCAGGAGCCCTAATGCTAAGATTTTTGTCTTTGCTAAGAACATGTTAAGAAATAAAGGCAGTAACTTGCCATAAGGGAGGTTTTGGAATCAGAGCAGAAGAAAGGTTGGCAAGAGTGAAGACTGATATCTAATCAAGATTTCACCATTGACCTGCTTTTTGACTTTCAGCAAGTCATTGAACCTCTCTGGCTTAATTTGCCCATCTGCCTTATGTGTTTTTTGGGGCTTTTGTTGTTGTTGTTGTTGTTGTTGTTGTTGCTTTGTTTTTTTTGTTGTTTTTTGTGGTTTTTTTTTGTTTTTTTTAGAGAGGTAGTACAGGGGGAGGGAGAGAATCCTAAGCAGGCTCCATGCCAGACGTGGTGCCTGATGCGAGGCCCAGTTTTACAACCCTGAGATCATGACCTAAGCCGAAATTAAGAGTGAGACACTTAACTGACTGAGCCACCTAGGTACCCCCTTCTGCCTTAAGTTCTTACTGGGATAACATGACCTGAAACCTGTGAAGGATGTTTTTTTAAAACCATAGTGGTCCAAGAGCCTGGCTGGCTCAGTTGAAGAAGCTTGCAACTCTTGATCTGTGGGTTGTGAGTTCGACCCCCATGTTGGGTATAGAGATTACTTAAATAAATAAACTAAAAGAAAACAAAAAACTAAAAACCACAATGGTCTATTTAAGTGTTTTTAAATTAAGCTGATTTCCCTAAAATGTGATTGTATGTACAAGCCACTGGCAGTATTATTGGTCACAAGTAGTGGTCCAGTAGCCTGAGTTTTGAAGGCTGTAGACACCCCAGTGCTAGTGACTTTATAACTTCTTTGTAACTTTATGACTTTAATTCAGAAATTAAAACACCTTATATCAATCAAAAACAAAAGAGAGGGAAGGAGGGTGAGAGAGAGGGTTAGTATATGATCTAGAGACAAAATTGTCAAAATGGAAAAGAAGAAAATTAAACAATAAGAGCAGAGGGGCAGAGAAAGCCTTGAGTATGAGAGATCCACCCTACAACTGAAAGCAGAGAATGGGGAAATATATTTTAAATCCCCCTTTTTTTTTTTTTGCAACAAGATACTCTTCACAAAAAGGTGCTAGGAGCCTATGATACCCTGGTCTAGCTTGTTATGCTGGTTAGGGAAAATAGAGAAGGTGCACCTTGGGGGAAGAGATGGGATTTCTGCAGTGGGTATTTCTTCCCTTACAGGTATAAACAAAAGACTGGTTGGTCTAACCGTGTGTTTCTTTGTCCTATAAGCCACTGCAGGTGTATGACTAGCACTGCCTCTGCAACAAAAGCCTAGACTCACCACATCTTGGGAAGAGAATGGCCACTACCTGGGGGGCAGCCTTTTTCATGCTGGTGGCATCCTGTGTTTGCAGCACTGTCTTCCGCAGAGACCAGCAGACTTGGTTTGAGGGTGTCTTCCTGTCTTCCATGTGCCCCATCAATGTCAGTGCCAGCACATTGTATGGAATTATGTTTGATGCAGGGAGCACTGGAACACGAATTCATGTTTACACGTTTGTGCAGAAAATACCAGGTAAGTGTAACTGGTACCCTCACCAGAGCCTCTTACTCCACACTTCAGCATCTCCCTCCAGAAACAAATGTGCTGCATATATGCGATATGAATTATGGTAACTTACAGCTACTGAATGTCTTTCTTCAGAGAAGATTTTGGGCTATAATTAAATATATGGTTTAAGTCAGTGTGAAATTAGATCTGGGTTTCCTATAGCCTGAAACCCATATGCCCAAGAAGTATAGCTTTAATTTGTCCTTTTCTCTAAGGGTGGTTGCTGCTCCAGGGTCCAGAATATTGAGAATATTAGAAGTGGTCTTGAGAGAGGATCACTGCCATCCTTGGAGAAGGAGATGAGGGGACCTTGAAGTTTAACTTTTTCTGCATTTTCAGCATTCTCAAGTTACACATAGAGCCTAGGGGCAGCAGTAGGAGCTAGGTGTCCACCCTGAGAAATGCCAGAGGGACTCTTGGGAATTGCCTGTTGTCTTCTATCCCCCTACCCAATACTCCTGCAAGCCACTCCTCACAGGTGGGATTACATGGGATGGCTTGAAGGAATAGCAGGTTAATCTAGTGGGTCATATGATACAGAGCCCACCATCAAAAGCAGCCTAACTTTTGATAACCATCTCTCTTCTGTTCTGTTCCATGGACAAAATAGGACAGCTTCCGATTCTGGAAGGGGAAATTTTTGAATCTGTGAAGCCAGGACTTTCTGCTTTTGTAGATCAACCTAAACAGGTGAGTTTTTTTACAATTAGATGTTTAGATTCTTAAGGCTTTGATAACGTTACCACACAGCTGCTGTCAAATATCTCATGCTGTTCACTACTGATATTGAAGCCATGTGTGAGATCAGTTTTCTGTCCTCAGCTATATACTGGAAATTATACACCCCAAGCTCACTAGGGCTTGGGCAAGAGGAAGCTGGAATAGATTGTGGACACGCAGGGACAATGCCATCTTTTAAGAGTTAGCTCCCTTTCTATTTACTGTTTAAGATTTTGCGTTGAAGCTGTCAGCTGCATTGATGAATGTAGATGCAGAAGATGGACCTGGAGTTCTATAGAGTGTGAGGTATAGCAGAACAATTGAGGTGGTGTGGACCCAATGAACTTAGTTTCAGAGTACCCTGATCTAGGACAGACCATGCATGCCTATATTCTAGAAATTCGGTAAGAACTCCTGAAAACAAAAATCTTTGGTATTAGAGGATGAATGAAGAGTTTTGTTGTCACTGTATTTCACAGTTGAGCACCCATAACGTGCTACACCCAGTGTGTCAGAGGCCACACTGAAATAGAACAAGGCAGAATATTGAACTTTGGTAGCAAATGTAAAGGTATTGTTCTGTGTTACAAGCATAATCATTAACCAAAGGAAAACCTTATTTTAAAAATGGCTTGGGGGAAAAATGCCTTGGGGCATCTGGCTGGCTCAGCTGGTAGAACATGCACCTCTTGATCTCAGGGTTGTGGGTTTGAGCCCCATATTGTGTGTAAAGATTACTTTAAAATATAATCTAAGAAAAAATGGCTTGAACTTGAAGAACTGAGAAGTTTATTTTCTCAGCATACTGTTATGAAGTGACAAATGCATCAGAAAATTAGGAGCTGTTGAAAGCAACTACATTATCAGAAACTGATTTGACATTTAGAGAAGATTGTGTTGTGGTTGCTAATAATTATAATGCTTTAGAGGCAGCCTGTTTTCAAATTAGATGTTCACTCAGGGAAGCAGTGGATTTAAAATAATGGTATTTAATTTCATAAATTGAATATCTACTGTGTACTGTGCATGTAGTGATGTGATGCAAATGTGAACCCGACGTGTTCTATACACCAGCATTTGTGTGGCAAGTACATCTGATGCACTCAGCAGTTTTGTAGTGGTACAAAATGTATCTCCCTCATGTATATATAGGGAGGAAACCAAGCCCCTATGTTAACCCACAGGGCTAGCAAGCAAGCCTTCTAACTCCACATCCAGTGTTTTCTCCACTATACCCAACTTTCTGGCCTAAAGCTAATATATGAGACACAAAATAACAATCAATTAAAATGACCATGCTATAACAGAATCATTTTTGCTATTAATCAAAATTAAATGGATTTTCCTTCAAAGAAGCCTACTTCTCTGGGTTTCTTCTCCTACAGAGCAGAGAGTGGTTGGAGCCCTCTGCTGCCTCACTCTTACTATTCCAAGAACACGTTAAAGGAAGAGACAAGTGCCCCTAAATGACTGTTCACTGGATAAGTAGGTCATCTCTTTTGAAGGGTGCTGAGACCGTTCAAGGACTCTTAGAGGTGGCGAAAGACTCGATCCCCCGAAGTCACTGGAAGAGAACCCCAGTGGTCCTGAAGGCGACAGCGGGACTGCGCTTACTGCCAGAACAGAAAGCCCAGGCTCTGCTCTTTGAGGTAATTTTGAAGTCCTTTGCATCTTGGATGATTCTTTTTCCCTCTGTGAGTATTTTCTTTGTGGGTTTTTAGCTCTCTATTGTGTGACTGCTACCTTTAGTGTTCCACCGTTGCTAAAGCACTGGGGTGACTGGGCTCTTATTCTAGCTGCTTATTTGCATTTTCAGATGTTACTCTTGAATTTATACAGCTTTTCCTAAAGAAATTTAAAGTACTTTCTGTTCATGATATTCTTAATTCTCCTAACCTGTTAAAGCAGAATCACAGAAATTATGTTTAGCCCACTTTACTGAGGTAGAACTCAAAAGGTGTAAATTTTAAGTATACAGTTAAATGAATTTTGACAAATATAGAAGTTTCCTTATACCCCTTTGCAGTCAGTTTCCCCTTCCCCTGAAGTCAGGCAACCACTGATTTTCTTTCTACCACTGTAGATTAGTTTTGCTTGTTCTTACATTTCATATAAATGTAACTACACAGTTTATGTTCTTTTTTTTTTTTTAAAGATTTTATTTATTTATTTGACAGAGAGAGAGATCACAAGTAGGCAGAGGCAGGCAGAGAGAGAGGGGGAAGCAGGCTTCCTGCCGAGCAGGGAGCCCGATATGGGCCTCGATCCCAGGACCCTGAGATCATGACCTGAGCCGAAGGCAGAGGCTTTAACCGACTGAGCCACCCAGGCGCCCTATGTTCTTTTTTTTAATGTCTTTTTTTCTCTCAGCATAAAGTTTTTTGTTTTTTTAAAGATTTTATTTATTTATTTATTTGACAGAGAGACACACAGCAAGAGAGGGAACACAAGCAGGGGCAGTGGGAGAGGGAGAAGCAGGCTTCCCACTGGGCAGGGAGCCCAAGGCGGGTCTCGATCCCAAGACCCTGGGATCATAACCTCAGCTGAAAACAGATGCTTAATGACTGAGCCACCCAGGCACCCCATCATAAAGTTTTTTTTAATTAAATTTTTTATTTTAATTCCAATATAGTTAACATACAGTGTTATACTAGTTTTAGGTGTACAATATAGTGATTCTGCAATTCTGAACATTACTCAGTGCTCATCATGATAAGTGTATTCTTAATCCCCATCACCTCCCCCCTGGTAACCATCAGTTTGTTCTCTATAGTTAGGAGTTTGTTTTTTTGTTTGTCTCTGTTTTATTTCTTAAATTCCACATATGAGTGAGATCCTATGGTTTGTCTTTCTCTGACTTATTATGCTTAGCATTATACTCTCTAACTCCATGTTGTTGCAAATGGCAAGATTTCATTCTTTATGGCTGAGTAAAATTCTATCATTTATATATACCACATCTATATCCATTCATCTATTGAAGGACTCTTGGCCTACTTCCATATTTTGGCTCTTGTAGATAATGCTGCAGTAAACATAGGGGTGTATGTATCCCTTTGAATCAGGTTTTGTTTTGTTTTTTAATTTTGGGGGTAAATACCCAATAGTGCAATTACTGGATTGTAGGGTAGTTTTATTTTGTGTGAGGGGGAATCCCCATACTGTTTTCCACAGCGGCTGCACCAGTTTGCATTCCCACCAACAATGCATGAGGGTCCCCCTCCCTTTTTTTTTAACATCCTCCCCAACACTTGTTGTTTCTTGTGTTTTTGATTTTAGCCATTTGGACAGGTACGAGATGATACCTCATTGTAGTTTTGATTTGCATTTCCCTGATGATGAGAGTTGTTGAGCATCTTGTCATGTATCTGTTAGGTCATTTGTCCATTTCAACTTCTTGTTCAGGTAAAAAATAAGTTGAAAGCTTTTTTAAACTCAAAATTTTTAACATTACTGAACATTTATTTTGCAAAAGACATGTAAACTAGTAAGATTTAAATTACATATTGTGAAGAATATTTATAGGTGGGATCCCATTATAACAAAAATCACAGTAGGGGCGCCTGGGTGGCTCAGTTGGTTGAGAGTCCAACTCTTGGTTTTGGCTCAGGTCATGATCTCAGGGTCATAGGATCGACCCCTGAGTAGACTCTGCACTCAGCTGGGAGTCTGCTCAAGATTCTTTCCCTCTCCCTCTCCCTCTCATTTTGCCCCTCCCTTGAGAGAGGATGGTCTCTCTCAAATAAATAAATAAAATCTTTTTGAAAAAGTCAGAGCAAAAAATGATTCTGTATTATAAGTGTGCTAATTCAAAGCTCAAAATCCATTTTCCTGTGACTATCAGCACAAAGGGCTAAGTCCCTCGTCCAAGGACAAACTGCCTAGCCTGTCTGCATGAGAATCTGAATCCAGATTCCCCATTCATTTAGTCATTTACTCAGCACATGAGTGCGTACTATGTACTGGGTACCAGTGAAGTTCCTGGGGACATGCTGCAGGGAGCAAAAAATGACAGTCTGTGTCCTGGTAGAGCTTGCATTCTAATTGTAAGCGGACCAGAAACTAAACAACTCACTGCAAAGTATGTCAGGTACTGTAGATGATACGGAGAAAGAAAAGCAGGGAATGTCAGCTAGGGAATGATGGTGGTGGTGTGGAGGGATACTGCTTTAAATTGGGTGGTCAGGGTAGACCTCATTGATTAGATGCATTAGATCAGAGACCCGAGAAGAATAAAGAAGCAAGCTATACAAATCATTTGTAAGAAGAATATTCCATGCTAAAGAAATAGCAGGTACAAATGCCTAAACCACGGAATGTCCTTAGTATGTTCAAAGAACAGCATCCTGGAGGTCATTGTGGCTGGGGGGGAAGTGAATGATGGAACGGAAGTAGAAGATGAGGTCAGGGATATGTGAGGGGTTCATCCTGTAGGGTCTTAAAGGCAAGTGTAAGGACTTTGGCTTTTTCTCTAAGAAGGAAGTCACTGGAGGGTCTTGAGCTGAGAGGCAGGATATGACATCTGTTTTAAAAGCACCACTCTGGAGATGCCTGGATGGTTCATTTTGTTAGGGGTCCCGCTCTTAGCTCAGGTCTTGATCTCAGGGTTGTGGGGTTGAGCTGGCTTTGGCTCTGTGCTCAGTGGGGAGTCAGCTTGAGATTCTCTCCCTCTCTCCTTTCCCCATCAACACATGGGCACACTCTCTCTAAAATAAATAAAAATAAATCTTTTTAAAAAAAAGGAAGAAAGAAGCACCACTCTGGCTGCTATATTAAGAATAAACTGTGGGCATGGGAGAAGAAAGGAGAGGGCAAGAGCAGAAACTCTTCCTGTGTTTATTCCTGCTTGCTTATCTATCTTCTCTTTAAAAGCTTATTTATAGATCACTTAACTGGTTTTTCCTGGATGAGACAGGGTCCAGAGGTCCTCACATGAAGTGTTTCATCCTATCAGGAATGAGAATAGCCAGCAGACCAGAGTTCCTTCTATTTCTGTTTGGAAAGTCTCCCCTCTATCTCGTGATAATCATATTAAAAAAAATAAGACATAACACCCATGTCATTGACCTATATTTATGGAGAGTCAAGAGTGGGTGAGATGTTCATTCTCATCTTCTAAAATAGGATAAATAAATCTAAATCTGGGGTCTCTGTGGACTCTTGAGGCCTCAGCCGTGTGCCAGAATCTAACAGGGGCTACTAGCAGAATATCCCAGCTTACGGACCTGAGCCCCCTTTATGAGCAAGGGTAAAAGACCTGAAGAATTTGGTGCGAGAGTAGAAGAAATGTTTCTGTAGCCTCAGGAGCTGCCCAGGCCCAACTCTTCTCTACTGTCCGTTTATCTTGTCATCTAAGAAATGAAATGGGAAAGTGTCCTTCTAGCTTCGTGCACAAGCAGGATTAATAAGGTGTTAAAAAACAGTTACATTGGGCGCCTGGGTGGCTCAGTGGGTTAAAGCCTCTGCTTTCGGCTCAGGTCATGATCTCAGCGTCCTGGGATCGAGGCCCGAATCAGGCTCTCTGCTCAGCAGGGAGCCTGCTTCCCTCTCTCCCTGTCTCTCTGCCTGCCTCTCTGCCTACTTGTAATCTCTCTCTCTCTGTTTCAAATAAATAAATAAAATCTTAAAAAAAAAAAACAGTTACAGGATCCTGATTTGAGCTGGAAGGGGTCAAATGTATGCCCTTTCCTAGGTTCAGTTCACCTATAAATTTTGATAGTTTGGTTGAGATTTATTTTAAAGTCAGAGGAATCCCTTTGTTTTTTGGTTTTACAAGAAACCAGTAATGGCTTTTGTAGTTCCTTCTCTAGTTTTTTAGGGAAAAGGAATGTTCTGCTAAAATTTTATCTAGGGAAATGAAGAGTATAGTTTTCTAAGCCTTAATAAGATATAGCCAAAATACGGAAATCTTCTTTATTGCCTTAGGGAATCCAGACTTTTTCCCTTTTTCTCTAGGTAAGAGAAGTCTTCAAGAAGTCACCTTTCCTGGTACCAGATGACAGTGTTAGCATCATGGATGGATCCTATGAAGGTGGGAGAAGTGTTAATACATGTTCTGCGGGGAGAGAGTCAGGGTTAATAAAAGATTTGATTAAAAGAACTGGGAACAGGTGGCGCCTGGGTGGCTCAGTGGGTTGAAGCCTCTGCCTTCGGCTCGGGTCATGATCTCGGGGTCCTGGGATCTTGCCCCACGTCGGGCTCTCTGCTCAGCGGGGAACTTGCTTCCTCCTCTCTCTCTGCCTGCCTCTCTGCCTACTTGTGGTCTCTCTCTCTGTCAAATAAGTAAATAAAGAAATAATCTTAAAAAAAAAAAGAATTGGGAACAGAGATGGGGGTGCTGAAGTAAAAGGAGCTAAATTAAGAGAAACAAATAAGGAGTAATGGGCTAAGAGGAAATGGAAGGACAGGGAGTAGGAAAATATGTGTTTTAGACACAAAATTTTAGAGACAAAGAACAAAAATGAGGAAGATTGGGGGACATGCTCTGAGATATAATCCCTGTTTTTCTCTCTTTCAGGCATCTTAGCTTGGGTTACTGTGAATTTTCTGACAGGTAATACATTCTCAAGTTTATTTGAAGACATTACCTGGGTTTCACACAGGGTCAAAGAGTAAATATTCCTTTTTGCGAAGTTAATGTTTATAACCTGTCTTCAAGGCCTTGGCTGCCACAGGAGTCCTTATAGGTTAGCACTCACACACAGCCGTCAGGGCCGGGGAGCAGTGGAGTGTTTATGGAACACCTGCCGTATACAAGAGCAGGAGAGAGATTGCAGATAGAGGGGTTGTGCTGTCCCGGAAACAGAAGATACTCAGAGCTGACTCTCATTCACAGGTCAGCTGCATGGCCACAGCCAGGAGACTGTGGGGACCCTGGACCTGGGGGGAGCCTCCACCCAAATCACATTCCTACCCCAGTTTGAGGTGAGTTATTTACATGAAGGCCTGGTTAGCAGCCCACTTGGCAGGTAAATCACGGTGCCAAGAAAGTGGTGCCCCATTTCCAGACAGCGGCTCCACCACTGATAGGTTGAGTGGAGTCAGTTAATGACTGGGTGTACTTCCCTTTGCCCCCTCACTGATCAGAGTCCCTTTGATTCCTCCACCCTTGTGAGATCAGCAGCTTAGTCTGTCTCTTTCATCTCCGATTTTTTGGGGGAGGGACAGGGATGGTGGTGGTAACATCTTCAGACAGTTGCAGATCCTGAATAGCCTTTTTACTTTTTCTGATTTGCAGAAAACCCTGGAACAAACCCCTAGGGACTACCTCACTTCATTTGAGATGTTTAACAGCACTTATAAGCTCTATACACACAGGTAAGGAGGGGGACAGAGGGGAATAATATTTCCTGTTGTATGATTCTCCTAACTTTTCAAAGCATTTTCACATGTTATTATATCTGACTAGCCTTACAAAGTCTCTGCCAACCCTCAGAGGTTTGGTAGCTGAAACCAAAGCCACTTACCAAAGCCCAAGGACCCAAGAGGTTTCTCCATTCTTGGCCTCAAAAGTATATAACTTAAAGAGTCAAAAGTTTTCTCTAGAGAGGGGTGCCTTGGTGTCTCAGTCAGTTAAGCATCTGCCTTGGGCTCAGGTCATGATCCCAGGGCCCTGGGATTGAGCCCCCAGCCTGCTTCCCGCTCAGCAGGGAGTCTGCTTCTCCCTCTCCCTCTTGCTCCTGTCCACTCATTCTCTCTCCCTCCCCCTCTCTGTCCCTCCGCCACGCTTCCCAAAATAAATAAACTTAAAAAAAAAGTTTTCTCTAGAGAAAGGATACTTGAAGGATCTTCAGCCAAAACTTGGTGCCAACTCCTTTTGAGTTTGCTTTCAGATGTTTAAAATCCATCCTTGGATTTGATCCCAGTGGGGCTGGAAGCTAAAGTAATGAGAGCTTTTCTGGATATGGTGCCCAAGGTGAGACCCTAGAAAGTGTCACTATCTCTGGCCTTTAAATCATAGGCATGGAAAGTTCTGGATGGCCTTGATCTGAACTGGGCAGAACTTACCACTTGTCCCAACAAGATGAAGAGGTCACAGAGAACAAGGCTTTCCTCCCTCCAGAGGGATATAAAGAAACCATACTTCTCTTCAAAGAGTTAGCTTTAGGCTGGAGAAATTCAGGACCAGCATGAAATTAATCGATTCTGTATTTTACAGTTACTTGGGATTTGGATTGAAAGCTGCAAGACTAGCAACCCTGGGAGCCCTGGAAACAGAAGGTTCGTCTGGGTACCTGTGTTGGTTGGGGTATGGGGAGAGTGACACCCATACTCAGCTTGCCTTTCCTCTTCCTTGATAGTGATTCTGTGGTGGAAAGGGTTATGCTCATTTAGGTAGCATGTGTTGTGTAATGGACATGATGATAGCAGATTCTTTTTCTACTTCATGTTGCGTTCCGTTGTTTTGGTGTACATTCATAGCCATTTCTAGAATGAAGTCTATATGTAGGGCAAACACCTGTGACCAAGAGGCTACAGTGTGCAGAAATTCAAAGGTCCAAGAGTGAATTTGGCAGAAGTTTGCACAAGCCTTAGTTGTACATGGGAGGTGCAGGAAGCAACATGAGTCCACTTGCAAGGTGGAGTGACTGAGCAACTTTATTCATCTCTTCAAAGGTTGGTCGAGTAGTTAAGAGCTCAGCTTTTGGAGCCAGGCAGAACGGGATTCAGTCCCGCTTTGTGATTTGGGGCAAGTTAGCTAAACTTTCTGTGCCCCTTTCCTCACCTTATATGAGATTTTGCATTTAATATACTTTTTATGGTGCCTGGCTCACAGTAAAACTCTTACTGTGGTGATCGTATAGCATTTTAGAGTTTATAAAACATCTACAAATATATTTCATTTAAGCCTTCGCAACAACTAATGAGAAAAGTAGAACAGTATTTTTCCCTTCTTTGAGGTGGGAGGGAACTTATTCCCTTTTAGGTTTTGGATTTCTTTGAGATGTGATGAAAGCCATCTCTCATCTCTGCCAAATAAACAGATGCACAAAAATTTATCTGTAGTATCAGAGGGTGCACCAACCTATAGAGCCCATCTGTGAACTCTGAATTCAGAATTCCTGTTGTAGGATGAAGTCACAGAACTACCTACTTTTTGGTAATTCCTTTCAGCTTGACTGGCTTCTGTGTATACGTGCATGTATCTCTCACTCTCGTGCACGCTGTCACGTCCTTGCCTCTTACTCTGTGGTCTGGCTTCTTTCAGGGATTGATGGACACACTTTCCGAAGTGCCTGTCTACCAAGATGGTTGGAAGCAGAGTGGATCTTTGGGGGTGTGAAATACCAGTATGGTGGCAACAAAGAAGGCAAGTGATGTTTTTTCACTGGTTGAAATTACCTTTGCAGTAGAAGTCTGGAAAAGTTCTGTGGGAAATGTTTTCCAGAACTCAAGAGAAACTTGTCTTTTGCAGGGACTCATTCCAAATAGATCTTAGTATGATGTAAAGGAATAATGTGAAATGCCAGAGAACAAGGCAATTGTCCCTCTGTCTGCTCTTTCCCTGCCCAAGTGTTGTGTGGATCCAGTAGAAACCTGTTCTTAACTTGGGTCTAATGCTTTAACGGTCTCTGACCTCTGTAAGGAGAAACTCAATCTAGAAACTCTGGATTCTGTTAATGTTTAGCTGCTTTTTAAAAAATATTTTATTTATTTACTTGAGAGTGACAGAGATAATGAGAGAAAATGAGAAGGAGGGGGAGAAGTAGACTCCCCACTGAGCAGAGAGCCCGATGTGGGACTTGATCCCAGGACCCTGAGATCATGACCTGAGCCGAAGGCAGACGCTCATACGACTGAGCCACCCAGGTGCTCCTAATGTTTAGCTTTTTAAATTATAGTAACATTTAAAACTGAGACAATAGAAAGAATAATTCATCTTAGATATTATAAAAAGCAAAGACCTTAAAATCAAGGAAAAAATCGTAATGTTTCCAGTGAAGCCAATGGTGAGACTTCTGGATACTTCTCATAAATACCAAGGGATGTAGGCTAGGTAGCAGCTCGAGGTTGTAGAAGACAATTTTTGGTGAACGCAGGTTCAGGAGGGAAGCTGCCATGGGGAAGCTGATGCCTTTCCTCCAGAGTGACAGGGCAGTGGAAGTTTGTTCATCTGTGTCAGCCCTTTGTCCTGAGCCTTAGCATTCTGCTTTCCTTGATTCTCTTGCTGTCTCTTTGTTGGCACCGGCAGCTTGCCTCAGCGAACTCTCATTTTTCTCACCTTTGCCCTGGCAGGGGAGATGGGCTTTGAGCCCTGCTACGCTGAAGTGCTTAGGGTGGTCCAAGGAAAACTTCACCAGCCTGATGAGGTCCAGAAGAGCTCTTTCTATGCTTTCTCTTACTACTATGATCGTGCTGTTGACACAGACATGATTGGTAAGTTTATTCTGGGAATCAGCCTGGGGAGGAAACCAGGCAAAGCTGTCCTGGGGAAGGGAAAGGGAGAAGAGGAGTATTTGAAATGCTTTGTCATAGTGATCACATGACTCCTCCAGTGCTGGCTGTTGTATGACACTACTTGCTGCAGTGGAAGGGTAAATATGATTTAGAATCTTTTACTAGAAAGTGGCATAAACAGATACATATGAAGTCTGTTTTTTTAACATTTTTATTGAGGTATAATTGATATAAAATATGAATATTTAAAGTGTACAATTTACTAAGTTTTGATATAGGTGTATACCCATTAAGCCATCACCAAATTCAAAATAATACATCCATTACCCCAAAAAGTTTCTTCCTCCCCCTTGATAACTTTTATTTCCTTATCACAATAGTAATGCTTTTTGTTAGCTCTGTGAATGTATGGATGTGATCTGTGATGGCCTGAGATAGGAATTAATTTCCTATTTTCTATTTTTTTAACAGGTCGATTTTTAAATTGTGGTTAAATATACATAGAATAATTATTAATAAAATAGATTACACAGATTATATTATATGGCTATGTCATGTTTGTTTAGCCCATTCTGTAATGTTAGAAATTTCACTTACAGTTTTTCATTATTATAAATATCACTAGGACAAATTTCCTGTTTCCTTGAAGGCTTTTGACATTAGCTACTGTTTCTTTGTAGATTATGAAACAGGGGGTGTTTTAAAAGTTGAAGATTTTGAAAGAAAAGCAAGGGAAGGTAAGTGCCAGTGGAAGCCTGTGAAGTCGAGTCTGTGCAGCTGTGCCTGTGAACTCCAGTGTCCTGAAAGTGACCCACAGCACCGGAGGCAGCAGAAAGCCTAGTTTCCTGTTTTTGCCCAAAATTAAAAGCACTAAGTGGCGTAGAAATCCGTGAGAATACTAGAGACTTTAGGGAGATGGTGAAAACCTTTTCTCCATTTCTCCATTTCTTTCTTCCTTCCTTTTTTC
Source organism: Ailurus styani (assembly GCA_002007465.1). Taxonomy (NCBI): domain Eukaryota; kingdom Metazoa; phylum Chordata; class Mammalia; order Carnivora; family Ailuridae; genus Ailurus; species Ailurus styani. Next base: position 9,101,956 of record LNAC01000027.1, on the reverse strand, counting down.
CCCTATTATTTAAGTATAATTGATATACAGTGTTATATCAGTTTTAGGTGTACAACATATAGATTCAGCTATTCTCTACATTACCCAGTGTTCGCCATGATAATACAGTCACTGTCAGTCTCCATGCAACGTTATTGCAGTGTTACCAACTATATTCCCTGTGGTGTACTTTTTGTCTCTGTGACTTATTTATTTTACAGCTGAAGGTTTGTACCTCTTAATTTCCTTCACCTATTTGTCCCATCCCCCTACCCATCTCCCCTCTGACAACCACCAGTTGTTCTATTTGAGAGTCTGGGGTTTTTTTTGTTCATTTGTTTTGTTTTGGGGGGAGGGTTCCACATATAAGTGAAATCATCTGGTAGTTGTCTTTCTCTGACTGACTGAACTTCACTTAGCATAACACCCTTAAGATCCATCTGCTTCATAACAAGTGACAAGATACCATTCTTTTTTATGACTGAGTAATATTCCATTGTGTGTGTATATGTTATATATACGTATATAGAAGACGTGTGTGTGTATACATACTATATAGTGTATATTACATATTATATAAGGTATGTATAATGTACATTATATATGTATATTATTATGTATACACATGCACCACGTCTTCTTTATCCATTCATCTATCAGTGGACACTTGGGCTGCTTCCATAATTTGGCTATTATAAATAATGTTGTAATAAACACAGGGGTGCTTATATCTTTTTGAATTAGTGTTTTCATTTTCTTGGGGTAAATAGACAGTAGTAGAATTACTGGATTACATGGTATTTCTGTTTTTAATTTCTTTTTTTTTTTTTAGATTTTATTTATTTATTTGACAGAGAGAGATCACAAGTAGGCAGAGAGGCAGGCAGAGAGAGAGGAGGAAGCAAGCTCCCTGCCAAGCAGAGAGCCCGATATGGGGCTTGATCCCAGGACCCTGAGGTCATGACCTGAGCCGAAGGCAGAGGCTTTAACCCACTGAGCCACCCAGGCGCCCCTGTTTTTAATTTCTTGAGGAACCTCCATACTGTTATCCACAGGGGCTGCACCAGTTTGCATGGCACAAGGGTTCCCTTTTCTCTACATCTTCACCAACACTTGTTATTTCTTTTCTTTTTCTTTTTGATACTAGACATTCTGATTGGTGTGAGGTGATATCTTTTTGTGGTTTTGATTTTCATTCCCCTGGTGATGAGTGATGTTGAGCATCTTTTCATGTGTCTGTTGGCTGCTGTGTGTTTTCTGTGGAAAAGTGTCTATTCAGGTCCTGTGCCCATCTTTTTTTTCAAATACTTTAGTAAAGACTTATTTCCTACAGTGGGTAATATAAGCAAATTGTGCTTTTTTGTACAATTCACATATTGCATGAAATATTAAAACATAAATTTTATTTTTTAAATTTGCTTTTAGAGAAGGAGGGAAGGGGGGAGAGAGAGTCCAGGAAGGAGGGAGGGAAGAGGGAGGGGCACAGGAAGAGAGGGAGACAGAGAATCTTCAGGAAGTTCATCCCCAGTGCAGAGACCAACGCCAGGCCCGATCTCACAACTGTGAAATTGCTCAGTCAGTTAAGTGTCTGCCTTCAGCTCAGATCATGATCCCAGCGTGCTGGGATTGAGCCCCGAATTGGGCTACCTGCTCGACAGGGAGCCTGCTTCTTCCTCTCCTCCCTGCTTATGCTCTCTCTCACTGTCCCTGTCTGTCTCTCTCTCAAATAATAAATAAAATCTAAAAAAAAAAAAAAAAGAAATCAAGAGTTGGACACTTAACTGACTGAGCTATCCAGGCACCCCTAAAACATAAATTTTAAACATTTGAAAATTATTATATGAAAGTATGAATACCTGTGTATAAAATTAGATTATTCTGGATGCCTGGGGGGCTCAGTCGATTAAGCTTCTGCCTTCGGCTCAGATCATGATCCCAGGGTCCTGGGACTGAGTCCCACGTCTGGCTCATTGCTCAGCAGGGAGCCTGCTTCTCCCTCTGCCCTTCCGTTCCCCCTGCTTGTGCACTCTCTCTCTCTGACAAATAAATAAATAAAATCTTTAAAAAATAAAATAATCCTTTTTTTATTTTAAGAATTTATTTAGGAAAACCCATTCAGGACCCCTTTCACTCTAGAGAGCTTTTTTCTTTCCTTTCTGTTCTCACCTTCACTTAATAAACTTTTACTTCACTTCAAAAGAAAATTTTGAATTTGGAGAGGGGGAAGAGCACAAGCAGGGGAGCAGCAGGCAGAGGGAGAAGCAGACTCCCCTCTGAGCAAGGAGCCCGTTGTGGGAGTAAGTTCCAGGACCCTGGGATCATGACCTGAGCCAAAGGCAGGTGCTTAACCAACTGAGCCACCTACATGTCCCTAAAATTATTCTTTAGACAAGTTTCAAGATTGAGAATGCATTAAAAATGATGATAGAGGTTGAGGTTGACAAAAATAAAACTTGCATGTGGGAGAAGACATCATCTATGAAGTTAATGGGTGGAATAATAAACTTGGAGACATTATTTGCAGCATAAATTATAGGTAAAGGTTAATAACACTAGCATATAAAATGGTCCTAAAAATTATTGACATTTTATATATAAAAATTAATGTCTAAATATTAAATGGTCACTAAAGAAGAGTTGTATCAGTTTTCTATTGCTGTGATAACAAGTTACCATAAATGTAGTGCCTTTGCCCATTTCTTTAATAGAATTGTTTTTTTCTTTGGTGTTAAGTTGTTTAAGTTCTTTATATGTTTTGGATATCAACCCCTATCAGACGTACCATTTGCGGACATCTTCTCCCATTCAGTAGGTTGCCTTTTTCTCTTGTTGATGGTTTCCTCTGCTGTACAAAAGCTTCTTATTTTGATGTAGTCCCAATAATTTTTGTTTTTGTTTCCCTTGCCTGGGGAGATCTATCCATAAATATGTTGCTAAGGCTGATGTCCAAGAGATTATTGCCTGTTTTCTTTTAAGAGTTTTATAGTTTCAGGTCTCACATTTAGGTATTTAATCTATTTTGAGTTTATTTTTATGTATGGTTATATAAAGTTTTTTTAAAAAATTGAAATAGTGTCATCTCAGTGTTAATGAAACACTGAGCACCAAAATATATGGGAAATAGCCACAGGGTTGCTTGAAGAGTCCATGGAGTACAAAAAAATGATCTTATCCATTGGCCCCAAAGTAGAGCTAACTGGTATTTCCCTGTCTTCTGGGCCTCAGCATTAATAATATAGAAGAGACTTAGTTGAATTAAGCCCCAACAATAGATTATAGAAATTTAGCAAATAAACTAAGATCCCAGGGACACTTGGTGGCTCAGTGGGTTAAGCGTCTGCCTTTGGCTCAGGGCATTATCCCAGGGTCCTGGGATCGAGTCCTGCATTCAACTCCTTGCTCAGCAGGGAGCCTGCTTCTCCCTCTGCCTGCTATTCTCCCTGCTTGTGCTCTCTCCCTCTCTGACAAATAAATAAGTAAAATTTTTACAATATGTAGGGGTGGGGCACCTGGGTGGCTCAGTTGTTAAGCATCTGTCTTTGGCTCAGGTCATGATCCCAGGGTCCTGGGATTGAGCCCCACATCGGGCTCCCTACTCAGCAGGAAGCCTGCTTCTCCCTCTCCCAAGCTCCCTGCTTGTGTGTCCCTCTCTCACTGTGTCTCTCTCTGTCAAATAAATAAATAAGATCTTTAAAAAATTAAAAATAAATTTAAAAACAAGTAAACTAAGATCCAGGTCCATTTGCATGGGTAAGATGGGATATCCTAAATGTGCAAGAGCCTGTGGCTTTGCAGGGGCTGTCAGTGCGCACAGCTCTAGTCTTCATAACTCTCAGGCATCAGTCACATGGAGAATTCTGCTTTGCTTATCCTAAGTCTATATTTAGAGAAGACTGTACACCTGCCAGTTGGCTGCAAACTTAAATTCCACTCTTCACTCTCCCTCCCTTTCAGTGTGTGATAACTTGGAAAACTTCACCTCAGGCAGTCCTTTCCTGTGCATGGATCTCAGTTACATCACAGCCCTGTTGAAGGACGGCTTTGGCTTTGCAGACAGTACTGTCTTACAGGTAAGAGAGAATCATAAAAGAATCTACTTATTTGGGAATTAGGAAAAGCACTTGTGTAGTAATCAGAGTAACTGCAGGTGGAATTAGGAGGGCTGTGGCCAAAGCACTGTGTAAGACATCATGAATGTGAGAAATTAGCTTGATGCAATGGTAGCTTCTAAGTGTACGCATTCCCAGGCAAGCTATCCCAGGGGTCACAGAACAGAAGGCTTGCATCCCAAATTAAGGTTCCCAAGTCATATGGTTTATTTTTATTTTTATTTTTTTAAAGATTTTATTTATTTGACACAGAGAGAGAGAGATTACAAGTAGGCAGACAGGCAGGCAGAGAGACAGGGAGAGGAGGAAGCAGGCTCCCCACTGAGCAGAGAGCCCGATGTGGGCCTTGATCCCAGGACCCTGAGATCATGACCTGAGCTGAAAGCAGAGGCTTTAACCTACACTGAGCCACCCAGGCGCCCAGTCATATGGTTTATTAAAGGAAGTTCAGAGGGCAAGGGCAAGAAGCAATGGGAAGGAAATGGGCTAGGAACACACAGGATAGGGTACAGGCGTGTTCGAAGTGCCCTACTCTTAAAACCTGGGTTCAGTATTTAAAGGATGCCTGCATTGTCCGTCAAATCTGGGTTCACGTTCTGAGTCTGCAAGCTTACCAGCTCTGTAACCTTAAGTGATTTACTTCCCCTCTCCAGCTTTTAGTTTTCTCATCCAAACTTAGGGATCTTTAGAGTACCTGTTTCATAGGGCTGTTATGAAAATTGAGACACTGTATGTAAAGCACAATGCCTGGCACATAGTAAGTTAATAATATTGGTTTTATTAGTGAGACATTTCACACCAGTTGGGGATGGATTTGTGGATAAGAAAGGTTATCCTAAGTCCTTAATACTACAAAGTTGACTTCCTCTACTTAAGGATCAACAATAACCATGTCATTTAAAGACAGTTTTCTGCCATTACCAGTGCTGCCGTCCTTTTAGTCTTTATTATATCAATGGTAGGGGAATTATATTCAGTGACGGGCAGTTCTCTGGCCCAGAGGTCACTTCCCTTCAACTTCTTTACCCTTGGGCTATCAGCCCAGTCCTGAGGGCAGAGGAGCATTTGCGGGGGGGGGGCACTCCCAATTTGACTCACTTGTCGCGGAATCTCAAGATGACGGTTCACATGCTATTCTTCCCAATTTTTGGCTCAGTGCCTAGGATAGACTTCATCAGGTGAGCACAGAAGTATCATAAGAAATTAAGTCCTAGGGCACCTGGGTGGCTCAGTGGGTTAAAGCCGCTGACTATCAGTGGTGGCATCATTGTTCAGCAGAAGCTTACACAGAAGGCCAGTAAAGCCGATCAAAGCGGAGCTATCTGGTGGAAGCAGAGGAAGGGGTCCTGGAACTCCTTTAGCATTTGGCTTCCCTTTCTCTTTCAAAGCACTTCCAAGAATTCCTAAGACTCTAAAGAGTCTAAACAATTTGATAAATACTAATCTAATCCATTTGTAATGTAGTGGAGGAAATCAGGTCTAAACACTTGCCGGAAGTCACTGAACTAATTGAGGCACAACCTGGTTAGTATGCCTTAAATGCCTTGATTGGTTATTAATTAGTGCTTAAGAAATTTCCTTTTTTTTTTTTTAAGATTTTTATTTATTTATTTGACAGAGAGAGAGATCACAGGCAGAGGGAGAGGGTGAAGCAGGCTCCCTGCTGAGCAGAGAGCCTGATTCGGGACTCGATTCCAGGACCCTGGGATCATGACCTGAGCCGAAGGCAGAGGCTTAAACCACTGAGCCACCCAGGCTCCCCAGAAATTTCCATTATTTACAGAGTATGAATTGAGAAGTTTAGTATGTTCTTTGCTATCCCTAAATCTATTCCCAAGTCCTCATGTATTTAGTTCTGGGATTAGGGAAAGAATTCAGAAGCCTCTGTCTGGGAGGCCTGGGTGAGTGAGTGGGTGAAACCACTTCCTGGGCCAGAAGATTCAGAGATCAGATTGGCAGGTATAAGCCACGGCAGGAGGGAAACTGTTACAGTGGCGGTAGTGGGAAGCCTCCCGAGACTGGCTACCCCAAATTTTACCTTGGTTTGGCCATGTGGATGATCTTTGTGGATGCTCTGCCTGTGTCATGCTTGCTAGAGCTAAAAATTGATGAAAATGTGAGCTTTTTTTTTTTCTTTTTCTTTTTCTTCCTCAACAGCTCTCAAAGAAAGTGAACAACATTGAGACAGGCTGGGCCTTGGGGGCCACCTTCTACCTGCTGCAGTCTCTGGGTATCTCCCACTGAGGCCAAGGCCTTCTTCTGAGGATTGCATTCTCCAACAACCTTTCTAAAAGTAGGAGAAGAAAAGACTCAGTCATGTTCTGAGCTAGGCTGAAGATAGCCTGGCCTGAAGCCCAGCAGCTGGATTCATCAGGTAGAAGGGACTTTGGACATAGGTCTTGCCTTTGAGTCTAGAGATTTGGGTCTCATTAATTTTATACCATCTAATGTGAACTGTTGACCTAACCACTCTGTTTGCACAGCTGGCACCAGAGTCTAAAGCTTTGAGATTCTTCGTGTATCACAGAGCCAAAAGGAAGAGCTTTGGAACTTAACCTTGGAGAGCCCAGGGACGGGTCCCTGGGAACCAAAGAAAAATCTCATTTCAACCCTCTGAGTGCCTCATTCCTTTGAACGTACTGATTTTCCTCTTACATGTTAAACGAAGCCCGCTGAGCTGATTGCAATCCCGTGAGCTATCAACACCAGTATTTTTCTCCTCCCTACACATTGCTCTGTCCCACCTTTATTTCCACCTGCCTCCCCTAAAAAAGAGAAAGACAAAAATACCTGGTTTTGCTTTTCATGTGTGACTCAAGGGGGAAAAAAGGTAACGTATCTGAAATTATGTGATCCTGCTTTGTGCTAGTTCCAGCCAGACAGCTGAGTGGCATCCTAAATCTTGGCAAGATGGAGAGCAGCTCCTCGCTGTGTGGACCCCAGCTTAAAAACAGAGGACAGCCAGTCTCTAAGGACAGGGTTTGGGAGGGTGTCACTCCCTTGAATAGACCACCTTCTTTAATCAACTTTTACTCAGGCACCCCTGGGACTAACACATCCATCTTTACAGGAATGTGTGTGTTCAGCACCCATACCTCCTCCCAGGCTAATGTGTTTCATTTCTCATCCTAAACATGTTTTCTGTGTATTTCTAAGAAATACATCTACCCTGGCCTCTAGATTTTGGTCACAGCTCCTTTCAGTTTGCCCTTTTATTCTCTGTTTTTTAGCAGTATCTTATCCTGCCCTGGCACTGATCATTTTAGCTAACTTCCTCTAAATTATTTGCCTAGTTCCACAGTTTCTGAGATCCTTCTTGGTGGTACCTAACATTTGATTTGGTTGGGCATTTGGGCCCACATCAGTACAATGGATTCTCTTTCTGAGTTTGAGTGCTCAGAACTACTGATCTTGTGAATTCTTTCCTCTAAAAGTCATTATCTTGTATTTTTTTACATGACCATTATCTGCTGCTTCTCTACCCACTTGAGTGCTGCAGACTTGAAAGATCTTTCTATAATCTGGCTCTTTTGCCTTGGCTCCTTGCCTCCAGCTTCTTCCCAGCACAGTTTATATCTCCTCCAATCTTATAGCCTTCACAGTCGACCTTTTCAGATCCTTCAGAAAAGATGTTAATATACCTGGCCCTCACATCAGCTCCTGGGGAACCTTATTTTGTAGTCTTTCCATTGGGTATTTGACATCTGGTATGTACAAGTAATTAGGCCAATTTCCATATCCTCATCCCCCAAATTTTAGTTATTTTTAATACATTGTGGAATTTCTTCAGGTTCTTCTGACTTTTACTCCTCTGAGGTCACCTTTAATACCTGTTGTCTTTCTCAAAAAATGTTGCATAGTTAAATAATAGAATGTTTAAGGTTGGGAACAGCTAAAGTTCAAATCCAATTTTATGCCCATTGAAGAAGCCCCTTAACATGTCTAACTGGTTATCATTCAGCTTCTGTGTTTAGGGATGTGTTCAGAAAGCTCATTCCACTTTTGGACTGCACTGATGTTAAAAAAAAAAAAAACCCTTTATATTGAGCTGAAATTACCTATATTCTCAGTGGTCTTAGTTCTGCTCTAATCCCTCCTTCCACAGCCTTTCAATCTTTTGAGAAAGCTCCCAAGTCCTTTATGGTTTCTTCTTTAACATACCATACGGCTTCTAGACCCATTTTTATCCAAAAAAGTAGGGTGTTAGAACCAGTCATCATACACTAAATGTTGTTCCATATGATTAGGGAGAGAGACTATTTCCTCTAGTAGAAACAAGCTTGTTTTCCCAAGAGGTAAGCTGTGTTCACTAGACTGGTCCAGTTTGATGGGCCCAGAGAGCTAAGATTCCATGGTGTTTACCAGCATAGCTCATCTCTGAAGCCTATGAACACGGGCCAGGTATTGTTCAGCCAGCTCCTTTCATCATCCCAGATACCTTCAGAAATCTTGGGTAGAGGCAGTAAATTTCTAGAAGTGTATCTACATATATTCTGATTATCCTGATGAGAACATCTAGAGAATTAATTTATCCATTTTAGGAGCAATTTAGAATGAGAATTTTTATTTCTTAGAAAAACCAATTTTTTATAATTGTCCTTACTCCCCGTTAGTGTATCTTTTGGGACTCTTATCAAGGGGTCCTACAGAATATAATATTGCTGGTTGTTTCCTTTCTATAACTGTGTCTATAATATTTCTAATACTAAGGACATGGCCAGGCACGGAGTGGATGTTCTGTGTTTGTTTCCATAACTATCATATGAAGAATATCCTCTGTGGGTCGTGGAAGTCCTTGCAAGGTGTGCCTTAAAATTCTTCTTGTCTTGCCTGATTTGGTTTGCATACTTGCGGAATCCATGGTATCCCTACCTGGGTGGGCTGCCTTATCATTTTTTGTTAAAGATGACCTTCATTTCCCCACAGGGACCTTTCTGGACTCTGCCTATACTCACACGGCTTTTCACGGCAATTGTCCTATTCCATTCTGGGCACGTTTTTCCTGAGATTCCAGGAAGGTTTATGACTGTCACTTTTTTAGCATCTTAAAAATGTTCTGCTTTTCCCTGTATAGTTCCCCCTGTGGTGACAAATTTCTCATTCCTTCAAAAATTATTCTAAAAATAGCTTAGTTTGGCTCAAAAACAGACTGTTTATTCTCATTTTATCTTCAAATCAGACTTTTGGGCAAGATGTTTTTTATAGTATACAAATCCAGTGGATGCACAAATCTCTTTAAAAGGATTCTCTAGTACTATGAAGTGAGGTTTTTCAAAAATCCAAAGTAAGACCCTTCTTCCCCTGCAAGTCAGCCACCAGTCTGCAACCAAACATGAACAGATTCTGCTGCTAATTGAATTTCCTTTTTGACCTGGTTCCTTTTGTCAGACCTGTGCAATTAAGTTATTTATTGTTTTATTATTGAACAGACAATGGTGTCCCAGAGAGAAACCATAAATAAAATTGAAACCTGGTGCTGTGATAAGGAAATAACTAAAATTAATTTTTTTTCAGAAAGTCCCGTGTGTACCTTTTACAAAGGTTAAAGTAATTTATGTTTCATTTTTATTGTGTTAGGAATTTTAAAACAGCAATTCTAACAAAAATGCATGAATTTGGTATTTTTAATTTTTATCTTCATTAGAAAGCAATTGTGTAAAATTATGACCAGCATTAAAAAGAATTACATAAATCTTTTTTATTATATGTTTCTGGTGTATAGCTTTATAATTTAACATCTGTATACACTACAAAATAATCACCACCACAAATCTAGTCACCATACAGTTGACCTCCTCCTCCTCTGGTAACCACTGGTCTGTTTTATGTGAGGTTTGTTTTTTTTTTTTAATTTCATTTGTCATTTTGTTGAGATTCCCCATATAAGTGAGACTGACTTTTCTCCATTACATGTGTTCTTCGGCTTCTTTGTGGTAGATTAATTGCCCTCATATGTGTGGGTTTATTTCTGGACTCTCAGTTCTGTTCCCTTTGATCACTGTATCTGTTTTTGTACCTGTACCATACTGTTTTGATTACTACAGCTTTGTAGTATAGTTTGTAATTAGGGAGTGTGATACCTCCCGCTTTGTTGTTCTTCCTCAAGATTGCTTTGGCTATTTGGGATTTTTTGTGGTTCCATACAAATTTTAGAATTACTTGTTCTAATTGTATGACATATGCTGTTGGAAATTGGAAAGCTACTGCATGGAGTCTGGAGATTGCTTTGGGTAGTGTCGTTTTTAATAATATTCTTCCAATCAATAAGCAAAGACCAGCTCTCTATTTATTTGTGTCTTTAGTTCATCAGCATCTTGCAGTTTAAGTGTCCAGCTCTTTCACCTCCTTGATTGAATTTATTCATAGGTATTTAATTCTTTGTGATGCAATTGTAAATGGAATTGGGTTTTTTTTAATGGGATTGTTTTCTTCTTTCTGAGGCTTTGTTTTTAGTGTTTAGAAACACCACTGATTTCTGCGTATTAATTTTATATCCTGTAAATTTACTGAATTTATTTTTTAGTTCTAACTAGTTTTTTGATTGCATCTTTAGGGTTTTCTGTATACAGTATCATGTCATCTGCAAATAGTGAGTTTTACTTCCTTTCTGATTTGGCTTTTTCTTTCTTGCCTAATTCCTGTAGCTGGGACTTCCAGTACTATGGTAGATAAAAGGTGAGAATGGGCATTCTTGTCTTGTTCTTTTTTTTTTTAAGATTTTATTTGACACAGAGAGAGAGATCACAAGTAGGCAGAAAGGCAGCCAGAGAGAGGGGGAAAGAGGCTCCCCGCTGAGCAGGGAGCCTGATTTGGGACTTGATCCCAGGACCCTGATGTCATGATTTGAGCCGAAAGCAGAGGCTTAACCCACTGAGCCACCCAGGCACCCATCTTGTTCCTGTTCTTAAGATGAAAGGCTTTCAGCTTTGCACCTTTGAGTATGATGTTAGCTATAGGATTGTCATGTATGGCCTATATTGTGTTAAAGTACATTCCCCCCATTCCCTACTGTACTGACTTTGTTGAGAATTTTTAGCATAAGTGGATACTGAATTTTGTCAGATGCTTTTTGTACATCTTTTGAAATGATAAAATGACTAATCTTTCCTTCTGTTAATGTGTCTCATTGATTTCCATATATTGAACTATCCTTGCATCCCTGGAGTAACTTGATTATGGTGTATGACCCCCTTTTTTATTTTAAGATTTTATTTGACAGAGAGAGAGAATCACAAGTAGCCAGAGATGCAGGCGGAGAGAGAGAGGGGGAAGCAGGCTCTCCGTTGAGCAGAGAGCCTGATGTGGGTGGGCCTCGATCCCAGGACCCTGAGATCATGTCCTGAGCTGAAGGCAGAGGCTTAACCCACTGACCCATCCAGGTGCCCCTGTATGACCTTTTTTAATGTATCATTAGATTTGCCGATATTTTGTTGAGGACTTTTGCATCTGTGTCCAAGGATATTGGCCTATAATTTTTTTGTGTGGTATCTTTGCCTGGTTGTGGTTATTAGAGTAATGCTGGCCTTGTAAAATACATTTGGAAGCTATTCTTCTTCTTTTGGAAGAGTTTGATAGGTATTGAGTCTTCCTTAAAATTTGGTAGAATTTGCCAGTGAAGCTGTCTGTTTCTAGACTTTGGCTTATTGGGAGGTTTTTAATGTACTGTTTCAAATTTCCTTATTAGTCATCAGTCTATTCATATTTTGTTTCTTCACGATTGTTTTGGAAGCTTGTGTGTTTCTAGGAATTTATTCACTTCTAGGTTGTCCAGCTTATTGGCATGTAATTGTTCACAGTAGTCTCTTAAGATCCTTTGGATTTCTGTGGTATCAGTTATAATGACTTCTCTTTAATTTGTGATTTTGAGTCTGCTTTTACTTTTACTTGGTTAGTCTCCTAAGGGTTTGTAGATTTTATCTTTTCAAAGAACCAGCTCTTAGTTTCATTGATCTTTTTTATTGTCTGTTGTCTCTGTTTCTGCTTTAATCCGCCTTCCACTAATCTGGGGCTTTTGTTCTTTTTCTAGAAAGTTCCTTTACATGTAAAGTTGTCAGTCTGAAATTTTCCTTGTCTCTTGAGATAGGCATGTATTGCTGTGAACTTCCCTCTTAGAACTGCTTTTGCTATGTCCCATATATTTTTTGGTTTTTTGAGAATTTATTTATGTATTTGACAGAGACACAGCAAAAGAGGGAACACCAGCAGGGGAGTGGGAGAGGGAGAAGCAGGCTTCCCGCTGAGCAGGGAGCCCTATGCAGGGCTCCATCCCAGGACCCTGGGATCATGACCTGAGACACTTAATGACTGAGCCACCCAGGTGCCCCATGTTCCATATATTTTGGTGTCGTATTTCGGTTTTCATTTGTCCCTAGGTATTTATTTCTCCTTTATTTGATGACACATAGGTTGTTCAATAGCACATTATTTAATCTCATATTTATGCTTTTTCCTATTTTCTTATAATTAATTTCTAGTTTCAGACCACTGTGGTCTAATTTCATACCAGAGATGCTTGATAGAATTTCCATTTTAATTTATTGAGTCTTGGTTTTTGGCCTAATGTGATTTACTCTTGAGAATGTTCTATGTACACTTGAGAATATGTACTCTTCTGCTTTTAGATGGAATGTTCTGTCTTTTAAGTCCATGTGGCCTAATGATGTTTTAAGTCCAGTGTTTCTGTATTTTTTGTCTGGATGAATTATCCATTGGTGAGAGTGGGACATTAAAGTCTCCTACTATTACCATATTGCTTTCAATATCTCCCTTTAGGTCTGTTACTATCTGCTGTATATTTTGGTGTTCCTATGTTGGGTGCATGTGTATTTATAAATGTTATACCTTCTTGTTAGCTTGACCCCTTTATCATATGTAACATCCTTGTCCTTTATTACAGTCTTTGTTTTAAAGTCTGATTGGAGTATAGCTAATCCAGCTTTCTTCTCATTTCCATGGAATATCTTTTTCTATCCCTTCCAATTTCAGTCTGGGTATGTCCTGAAGTGTCTCTTGTAAGCAGTACGTAGATATATGTTTTTTAAACCACGCAACCACTCTGTGTCTTTTGATTGGCAAATTTAGTCCATTTTCATTTAATTACTGGTAAGTATATTCTTACTGACATTTTGTTAATTGTTTTCCGTTTAGGTCTCTGTTCTTCTTTCACTCCTCCCTTGTGATCTGATGGCTTTCTTTAGTATTATGTTCAGATTCCTTTCTCATTTTGCGTACGTACTATAATTTCCCCTTGTGGTTACCATGAGGTTCACATAAAACATGCTATGTAAATAGCAGTCTGTTTCAAGTTGACAGCAACTTAATTTTTAGAAATATTCTCTTCATAAATCCTCCCTCAAAAATGAACGAGACAGCACCTTAGCAATTTTTCTTTTACTAATAAAAAGTCTTTTCAACCAAATCACAATAGTCTTTGGGGTTTTTTGTTGGCTTGATTGATATGCCCTCCTCACAGCAAATTATCTATCACTCATGATTTGGGCTCCACAGGCCCATTAAGCAGAGGAGAAAAAGAGACTAAAGAAATCTAATGTAAATTAGTGAATTTATTAAATCTTGAAAATACATGATGGTCTTAAGAAAAGTTCATTTTTCTTCAACAGAATGTCCAGAAGAGGAGCATTCATTTGCTTGCAAAGGCCATAATCTGTTCCTGGAGAAAAATGAAATAAAGCGAATGATACTTTGACACTGTTAAAGTGTGAGGGCAAGTGAAGAAAATATTTTAAAATAAAACATACAGGGATGCCTGGGTGGCTCAGTTGGTTAAGCGTCCAACTCTTGATCTCAGCTCAGGTCTTGGTATCGGGTTGTGAGTTCAAGGTTCCATGCTGGGAGCGGAGCCTACTTAAAAACTTCACAAAAGTCCCAGACAGATGCTCCTCTCAAGAGTCCCTCCAAAGTGTCTTTAAATGGAAGTTTCTCAGGAAAGATGCTGGCCAAGCAGCAAAAGGAGTTTAAAGCATCTTTTTTTTTTTTTTTTTAAGATTGTATTTATTTATTTGAGAGAGCAAGAGAGAGAGACAAGCAGAATGCACTGAGTACAGAGCCTAATGCAGGGCTCAGTCTCACAACCCTGAGATCATGACTGAACCAAAATCAAGAGCTGGATGCTAAGCTTAACCACTGTCCCAACCAGGTACCCCTAAACAACCTTTATCTTTAAAAGTTCCTATTCACTATTTTAAGCCCTTCCTCATGTAAAGTTACTGCTTAGATGTGGGCTCTAGCACCCATGAGTCCAGCAAGGACTTTTTTGCTCATAATCGATGGGGGAGGTAGTCATAAAAAGAAATTTTACAGCCAAGAAAATTAATTCAAAGAAATGAAGAGTCGTTGGCCAAGTCCTTCCTCAGTGAGCAAGATTCCCGGAGAGCCGTGAGCAACCTTACTTTGAGTGGAGACACTGCATTCGTGGCCTGCAAGCCCCATGTCCGGAGCAGCACCAGCAGAGTGGCACTGGTGGAGTAGAGCCTTTTCAGTAGGTCAGTCGCAGCCAGAAGAGCGGTGTTGTGACGCTGTCGATCTGTTTCGTAACCTGTGAGATGGCTCATAGAGCCTGGAGAAAGGAGGCAAGGTATAAATCTCTAACCTTACAGTGAAGCTGTTTCCCAGTAAGCCAGACGCACTGATGTCTACCACAACCGCTATGGAGGGGCCTTTTGGGGTCCCAACCTTCCCTGACTACATGACCTCTGGATACTTCTCAAGGTACCAGAATGCTTACCTAAGTCTTTCCCATTGAAGGCTGCAGCACTGAGGTAATGGACCAAGCTGGAGACATCCCCAAAGCCCATGTTAACGCCTTGACCTGCAAGTGGATGGACTCTGTGGGCTGCATCCCTAAGAGGAAAGCAGAGTTCAGGTGTGGCTTCCTGCAGCACAGCGAGAAGACAGCGGCCCTGCTCCGTTGTCATCTTACCCGATGAGTGCCAGCCGCGGCCGGACGTACTCGGCAGCATGTCCCAACCCAAGTGGAAACAGCACTCGGCTTTTGGCATCCACTCTGGCTACACTTGGGGGCATCTGGCGAGCGGAGACCTTAGTGGGCTTCAGAAAGCCAACAGCATATTGCAGCAGGGTGCTGGCCGAGTCGATGAAGTCTGTGTGGTTAGCATCACTCCACTGAGTAGCGTCAGCCACAAACAGTGGAGATCCATCGGTGATTAGTAGGGAGGTAAAAAAATCAGCAAGGAAACCCATTTTACCACTAAAGCCAAGTGTTAATAGTTCCTAACATGCCTAAACTGATGTAGACCACAGGTGGCAAGCCCCTTAAAGGCAAAAAGACAAAACCTACTGCCCTTCCCCACAGGTTTTAGGATCAAGCCAAACTGCTCCTGAGCTGCCCCTACCTACCTGTGAACTTCCACCTTTCCCTTCACCTTAACCCTCAAACTCCATACAGTAGCCACTCTCGTAGCTCGTTCTACAATATCCTCTTGGCCCTGGCATTCCTCCCTCTGCTTAGAACGTCCTTCTAATTCACCAGGATGACCCCTCAGAGCACCAAGAAGCTGGGAACCTCCCTCCAAACCCTCCACTGTGGGTCTTCCTCCTCTGTGCTTCCATTAACATCCTATGAATACTTTTACCAGTTGTTGCTTATGTAGCTTTCTCCCTCACTTGACTGTGAGCTTCCTGAAAGCAGGGACTGTGTCTCATCTGTCTACCTCCAGACTCTTCTATCTAGAAGGCCCGCGGGACTGTTGTTAATGAATGTGCTGCAGGAGTCCACTGCAGGAATACATGCTAACCGACCAGAGGCGTAGCCTTCACCATTTACCTTGGAAGCTACTTAGTATGTTCAGTTCCTTTTACTCTTGTTGCTACTCCAGAGCAGCAACTAAGTTCCTCCGTCTAAACTAGTGAGGTGGAAGTTTGGTGGTTAAAACTACAGGTTCGAGGGCTAGCCTGATTTCCAAACCTGGCTTTACCGCTGGCTCTCTGACCTTGGGCAAATAACAGCTCTAAATGAGCCTGATAACAGTACCCTCCTCGATGGTTCACTGCATTAAACACAGATAGGTACAACTCTTCACCTGTACATTGGCACACAGTAAACGTTCAGTGAATCTTACTGATTATTACTATTGGTGAATTTAGATATATGTGGTGTTTAAGCTCCGAAATTACTAGTGCCAACGTTATTAAAGGCTGTGTCTACTCCAAAATAATCGTTACCATTTTTTGAGCACCTATAATGTACTAGGTGTGCTCCAAGCATCTTACATCAATTCTCTCATTTTAAGTCTTTATTGTTATTATACCCTGAGAGGCTGGTGATACTACCTCCATTTTCTAGGAGATTAATAGGCAGAAGCAGTACTGAACCCATGTCCGTCTACAAAACTTTCTCCTAAGCTCCCTGCTAAAATGTGCACAGCTCCTCTAAGAACACTTCTAATGAATCAGGCTTCAAAGGTTCAAGTACTTCACACCTAATATAGCTATTCAAAATTAGCCAAGTAGTTACAGCTTCAAAACAAAAAACCACCAAGGCTAACTACTGCCCAGGCAGGTGTTTCAGTCAGCACAACAGCAGCCCACAACCCTCAAAAAAGCACGGAAGTTATTAATTTGCACTGTTTTGCATTTCCCTGAATGCCCTCCCCTCCATGTAGCCCAGATCAAACCCTATAGTTACAAAGGGGCTGCTGGTTGGTTATTCCTTTTTCCTTCATCAAAACTACCTTTCTGTATCTCCCCTGCAACACAGCATCAGCTGGACAAGCTCACACTCACAAAGGCAGAGTTAACGGTATCCACAAACTTTTCTTCATCCATGCTGACGAGCTCTGCTGCATGTTCATGGGATGTGGACCAAACCAAGGAACTCAAGGTGTCTGAGAGCTGTGTCAAAAGAACATCACTACTGGAGTGCCTGGGGGGCTCAGGTCATGATCTCAGGGCTGGGAGACTGAGCCCCACGCGGGGCTCCGCACTCAGCAGGGAGACGGCCTGAGATCCTCTCCCTCTGCCCCTCCCCCCACTTGGAAGCACACACGCTCTAGGGAAAAAAGAACATCAATACTAAGGGCAAGACTTCTGTTCTTGGAAGCTCTTAAGCTTAAAGGAAGTAAGGGGAAACAAAGTTAGCCTGGGCATATTTTTAGAAACCAGAAAAAGGTTGAGAAAAAGTGAAGCCCTAAGAGAGAAAGGCTGGGCATGCTTCAGCAGACTGACTAGCCGGAAAGACTTCTTACCGGAAGCAGAGCAATGGGCCCAGAGGGAAGAAATCTCTGCCAAGCTACGTTGTTTTCTGTGGCCTATAACAGAGGAAAAGTTCTCACGAAAAGTACTTAGTACCCACTAAACACAAGCAGGGTCCCCAGCTGGTGGGCTCTGGATCTTACCTCCGATAAATGCAGAGTTGCCACAACAGCAGACTGATCGTAGTTCCAGCTGACATTCTGAATCCCAGCAGCCTGCCGCACCCCTGAGTTGTGACCATCTGCACCAATCTGCATGGAAACAAGAGTTGGCTAAGTCTTACAACCCCTTAATAGCTGAAACTGTTCCAGAAGTGTGTCTCTGCCTCCTTAAGTTTTCTCTAATTCCAGCTGTTCACAAGCTGATCGATGGCCGGCAACTTGTTATCATGCCCTTCTCACTCACGGCCCCTGGAGGGGGTGGCCTTACATAGGTGACCCTAGTGTCACCTAATGGACCAAAGCTGGACCTCTGCCCCATGAGGTGCCAGCCATAGGTTAACTTGGCCAGATTCTCTTGATATTTGACCTAGAAGTTAATAAGGCAGGCACTGGAGTTTAACAGTCC
The DNA here is from genome assembly GCA_002007465.1 of Ailurus styani. Lineage (NCBI taxonomy): Eukaryota > Metazoa > Chordata > Mammalia > Carnivora > Ailuridae > Ailurus > Ailurus styani. The sequence goes on along the minus strand of LNAC01000027.1, from coordinate 9,084,071 downwards.
TGCTGGAAGGTAGGAATGGCTGCCAGGTGGAAGGGGAAGCTGGCGAACAGTGGGAGAGAGAGACATGGGAAATGCAGGGAGATGAGGTGACTACAGGACTCCTGCGAGGGAAAGAACCACCTCCATTTTGGTTCCTGTTCCCGTGTCCCTTTTCTTTCAAGACCTAAGATGGTCTAGCAGATTGCTTCCTATACTGGATTTACAAGACCATCTTGAGTTGGCCTGATTGGGTACTGGTCCTTAAACCAAAAGCTTTGCCAAAAATTATAGCTTACATCTAAAACGAAAGGCCCTAGAGTCTAAGATAAGCTATGGATATGCAAGACCCCTGGCAAAATAAGAATTTTCAACTACCAACAATTTAGTCTGGAGGGTGCTGCCATCACCTAGGGTAATATGAACCCAAGGGCTGGAGTCTGCCATGGTGAACGGAAAAGGCCAGGTATAGCTGACTGCTTTGCTCCTGTAGAGAACTGTCACCCGGTCTAGGAGGTCAGAAGAGAGAAAACAAAACATTAGAAAGGCAGCCCACACGGGCTGAGGCAAAAGCCATACCTAAATCTAAAGCTAGCTCACAGGATAGCTGTCTCTTACTGTTTAGTCCTAAATAAGAACAGTAAAATCTAAAAAATAAAAATAACTACTGTAATAAATGCTAGTCTGAGAGCTGATAAATGACAGGGCCATAGGGGTAAGTCAGTGTCAAAAAAAATCAGTCCTCACTGAATGACCAGCCTGCAGCAGGGATTCTTTCTTCTCCTGCCCACATTCCTGTTCTCCTAGGTTTACTCTGTGCCTAAGTGACTCCACATGCTTTCAGAATCAACAGGGTGGGAATCCCAGGGGCTCAAAAAAGGTCTAGATTTCCTGAGATTTTTCTTGCCACTGGAAATCATTTTACTTTTCTGATTGTAAAAATTATATGCCTGTAAAGTCTGAACAACAAAGAAAGATTTAAAAGGGGTGGAAAACATCAGCCTTAATCATACCATTCAGAGGCAACTACAGTTAAAGCTTTTTCATATAGCTTTCCAGGTTATTTCCTATACATATAGGTGCGTGTGCACATACAGGATATGACTACCTTTCTCGCCAATGTTATGGAACATGTTTCTAAGTGACTAAATAGTAGGTCTAAATTATCTTTAAAAGTTGCACATGAGTGGGGTGCCTGGCTGGCTCAGTCAGGAGACCATGGGACTCTTGATCTCAGGGTTGTGAATTCGGGCCCTATGTTGGGTATAGAGATTTCATAATAATCTTATAATGAATTTATATTCAGAATAAAGAACTCTTATAACTCAAAAAGAAAAAGATGATCCAGTTTTTAAATGGGCAAAAGATTCTCAATAGTCATTTCCCCAAATGGCCAATAAGCACAGGAAAAGATGGGAAATACAATCAAAACTACAGTAAGATACCATTTCAGTCACTAGGATGGCTATAATAAAAAAATAAAAGGAAAAATAAGTGTTGGCAAGGATATGGAGAAATTGGTACCCTTATACATTATTGGTGGGAAAGTGAAATGCTGCAGCCTCTCTGAAAAAGTTCAGTAGTTTCTGAAAATGTTAAACAGAATATATGACACAGTAAGTCTACTCTTAAGTATCTACTCAGAAGAAATGAAACCTATGTCCCCACAAAGACTTGTATACAAGTTTTCGCAGCACTATTCACAATCGCCAAAAAGTGGGAACCACCCAACTGTCCATCAACTAATGAATGGATAACCAAAATGTAGTGTATTCACATGATGGAATACTATCTGGCGATAAAAAAGAATGGACTAATACAGGCTGCAACGTGAATGAATAGCAAAGACACATTCAGTGAGAGAAGTAGACCTAAAAGAATACACTGTGTATGATTCAATCTATATAAAATGTCCAGGAGAGGCAAATCCAGAGAGACCAAAAGTAGATCGATGGTGCCAGGGGCTGGGGTTGGGAATGGGGAATGGCTGTAAATGGACCTAAGATGTCTTTTGGAGGTGACAGAAATGTTCTAAAATGATACTGTAACAGTGGCATAACTCTGTAAGTACACTAAAAATCACTGAATTGTACACTTAAAATGGGTGAACTTTATGGTATATAAATTATACCTGAATAAAACTGTTGGGGGAAAAAGAAAAAAGAAAAAACCCTAAGATATCCATCAGAGGGTTTCTTTATGGTAGCTATTCAATCTCTGTAAAAGGGATTCTTTTTTCCAGTAAGTCCTAGAAAAACTCTAAAGCAGTTTACTGTGCAGTGTAAAAGGAAGATGTAAGAGGTGGAAGCCTCACCCGACGCCGCCTCCAGCTGCTTGGTGAGAGCGCACATGATGACGTCATTCTCCACTATGTAGCCCATGTCATCCAGATTATCCTTATCGAACATTATCAGGGCCTCTGAGCAGGCATCCCACACCTGGGAACACAAAGGTAAGTTTGTATTATAACCCAAGGAACAGAAAATGTCTTGCTCCAATTAGAAAAATCATAATGTCAGTTCCTCTGGTAGGAGACAGAAGGTGAGAGGAAATTCTCTTGAGAATGCTTGTCCCCACTTCCTTAGACTGAATGGGAACTCCCCGCTTCCGCACAGAATATGGAGAATATGGATTCCAAGGTACAGAAGATAATATGGACAACCAAGATATCTTGCCAGAAGCGATAAAGGAGGCACCTGCATTCGCCGAAAGGCTCTGTATCTCATGTTGCAGATGTGGTCCCAGGCACCAAAACCTACAAAAGAAAGGATCTATGTATAGGCCAGAGCAAGTTCACAGGACACAGCCCTCCTGGGCTCTGTCTCTCCAACCTATGAAGTAAGAGATTGTTTTCAGCATCCTCCAATGACAGAAAAATACTTTTACTTCTTCCTGTTTGATGCTAGGAGTTAAGCTACTCTGTGTTCCAGTTCAGATTATACAGTATGAAAAAAGACCCAGGTTTCATAACCAAAGTCAAATCTGGAGCGCCTGGGTGGCTCAGTCAGTTAAACGTACAACTCTTGGTTGCAGCTCAGGTCGTGATCTCAGGGTCGTGAGACTGAGCCCCATGTCAGGCTCCGTGCACAGTGGGGAGTCCACTTGAGATTCTCTGTCTCCGTCTGCCCCCCCCCACCAAATATTTTTTTTTTAAAGAGTCAAATCTCATTAAAGTTAGGGAAAATGAAAAAGGAAACCAAACCCATATTTTTTTCATCATCCTACAGAAGTTATAAACTCTCTGGATAAAGACTATTTTGGGGGGGTACCTGACTGGCTCAGTCAGAAGGGCATAGCAACTCTTGATCTCAGGGTTGTCAGTCTGAGCCCCACAGTGGGTGGAGAGATTACTTAAAAATAAAATCTTAGGGACACCTGGGTGGCTCAGTCGTTAAGTGTCTGCCTTCGGCTCAGGTCATGATCCTGGAGTCCTGGGATCGAGCCCTGCCTCAGGCTCCCTGCTCTGCGGGAAGCCTGCTTCTCCCTCTCCCACTCCCCCTGCTTGTGTTCCTTCTCTAGCTGTGTTTCTCTCTGTCAAATAAATAAATAAAATCTTTTAAAAAATAAAATAAAATCTTTAAAAAAAATTTTTTTAAGTCTTTTAACTTTTTTTTTAACCCCATGGCCCTAAAAAGATTTATTCAGTGTGGACACATTTATTGAGCCAGACACAATCCTAGGTACTGAGCATAAAGTGTGAAACCAAACAAAGTTCCTGCCCTTTTGCAACTAATATTCTGGTTGGAGAGACAGACAGTAAAAAAATAAATACATAATACATTGTCAGGTAGTACTAAGTGTTATAAAGAAAAATAAAGCAGTATAAGGAGCTAAAAAGTGATGGCAGAGTCTAATTTTTGACAGGGTGGTTCTAGATAGGATAGCCCGGGGTAATAACATTTGGCAGAGACCTAAAGACAGTTTTCTAAAGGGTTCCATGTGCACACATTGATCTACACTCCAAAAGCATTTAGCATTCAAACTCCCTTGATCCCAAGAGGGCTGACTGTGGGAATAAAGAGGGTACTCCTACTAGGAGCAAATGGTCATAATTAGTTCATATAGTGACCCAACTCATAATGACCCAACACCACAAACGAAGTCCACTGGGCACCTGGGTGGCTCAGTGGGTTAAAGCCTCTGCCTTCGGCTCAGGTCATGATCTCAGGGTCCTGGGATCGAGGCCCGCATCGGGTTCTCTGCTCAGCGGGGAGCCTGCTTCCTCCTCTCTCTCTGCCTGCCTCTCTGCCTACTTATGATCTCTGTGTGTCAAATAAATAAATAAAATCTTTCAAAAAACAAAAAAATAAAGTCCACATGATGAACCCAGATGTCCCAAGGACATCTTCCTCAGACTGGGAGGTGACACTTTAATATTGTCAGGGGTCCTCATCTTCAACAAAGCACAAGGTTACCATACCAACCCCCTCCTCACAGGATGCTCTAGAGCCTCTGGTCTATGGGACACACTGGAAAGCCAAGAGAGACAAGAGTTTGGTTCTATGAAAGATCTTCTACTCACTACTGAGAAGGGTTGCAGAGCCAGGGGAAATGGAGCTGACTCTGTTGCTGTAAGTTTCTGGAAATTTCTCCCATACTTTCTTTGGACCTGCTTCTAGCAACAGGATTTTCTTGTCACAAAAGTGAATATCATGTCCTAAAAAAAAAAGAAAGAAAGAGTCAACATTTTATATCATAGTGGGAAAATCAGAATTTCTTTCCTTTCTCACTTCTAAGAGAACCAAGAGATTAACTAATTCCTTAGTCCTCAGGATACAAGTTTCTCACAGGGCACACAAAAAGGAAACACCACACAAAATCCTAAGCAAAAACTTATACCACTCTTTCAGCCATGTGAATCACCCTGCCCGTGACTGTAAGGTTTCTCTTAACAGTCCAACACCAGCCATTTGCAAAGCAGCAAACAATGACAAAACTCAGAAGGAGCCAGGAGAATTCCCTAGAAAGGAAGAATGAAGTAAAAGAGAAAGGCTGAAGTATTTAGACACCAGATACTTCTAATGTTTAAACTATGACATCACTAAAAATTACAAATCCTGTTCAACAGAAAAATGGAATATTTAATAAGCAAAATTTGTTGTGGCCTCGAGATTAAATCAAGGATAAAGAATTATTTGTAAAAGAAAAGGAGCCCCTAAGTACATCAACTGTACCTATAAATCTGGTCCTCAAACATCGGTATAGGGAAGTAAAAAGGGGAAACACTAAGCAGGGAGCTGCTGCAGCCAAGAAAGGAGAAAAAATAATGTGACAGGATTATTAGAAACACTATAGGTTTTGGGGCGCCTGGGTGGCTCAGTAGGTTAAAGCCTCTGCTTTAAGCTCAGGTCATGATCTCAGGGTCTCTGCTCAGCAGGGAGCCTGCTTCCCCCTCTCTCTCTGCCTGTCTCTCTGCCTCCTTGTGATCTCTCTCCCTCTGTGAAATAAATAAATAAATAAAATCTTAAAAAAAAAACACTATAGGTTTTACTTAGTAATGATGACAACCCCACATTTTTTCGTATCTAAAGGAGAAGAGTGGCATTACTATAAGATGCAGCTAGGGAGTGTGAAAGTCAAGGTTGCTCCGGTGAACAGGTGGCAAGCTGCACCAAGACTACCATGTTCACATGCCCCCCGCCGTGCTGTGCTGCTGTTCTGCACTGGAGGATGGGAACAGCCACGCTCCTCGGAGAGGACTGCCTCCTGGTCCATCACACCTCGACGCCTTCCAGTGTCGGCTCCAGCCGACTGCCCCCCTGGCCACCTCCTCCCTCTGGGTCCTACTCACTCAAGTCTCACCTCCCCAGCGGTGTTCAAAGCGCACTACGCACCTCCTTCCCCAACACAAGTCAGCGGCTGTTCCTCTAGGGGAGCTTTCATTTCATAACCCCGTCTATTAGTTATTTACAAACCTTTCTCTTTTGCTACATTCTAAATTCCCTGGGGGCAGGAACCATTTCTTGTCTTGTGGCTAATTTTCCGAGCAGCAAATGCTCTATCTCCTCAATGCATAAAATAGATACCCAGCGGACATTTTTGTTCAATGAGAGACAAGGGAACTAACAGGAAAAAAATATTTCCAAAAACATTATAAAGTACAGTCAGGTTCAATATTTTATTTTTTAGCTATTTAAAGTAAGATTTTAGAAACTCATTTGGAGGAAAAAATACTATAGAACGCAATCTACAAATAACAATGTGAGAGGGAAATAGCGATGTTTCAAGCCTGAAACATAAACTCATGTGAGTTTGTAGGAGAATCAAGGAAAACTGACTTAAGGGGAAACATGAAGAGCCTACTGAAGAGCTTTCACTTTTAAAGCAGCTGTCTAAAATTAAGTGGACACTGGGCGCCTGAGTGGCTGTCGTTAAGCGTCGGCCTTCGGCTCAGATCATGATTCCAGGGTCCTGGGACTGAGCCCCACACCGGGCTCCCTGCTTGTTGGGAAGGCTGCTTCTCCCTCTCCCACTCCTCCTGCCTGTGTTCCCTCTCTTGCTGTCTCTCTCTGTCAAATAAATAAAATCTTTAAAAATAAATAAATAAATAAATAAAGTGGACATTGGAATAAAAAGTCAGGTTGATCACCACATAAACTACCGACAATATTCTCTGGGACATACGCTGTGATGACCAAGGGGAAACGTTAGCACGCACAGAATCTAAGGCTGAAAGTTTACTTGCCTCGACAAGAGAAAACACTCCCAATGCCACACCTGCCTCTGAAAGGCTGAGGATCTGCCCAAGGTCCCAACTGCTTTATAGGAAAACAGCAAGGCTTGCTAACTGAATAATTCACATGAAAGATCCCAAACCTTCCAGAGCTTCAACTTTCACGCTTAACATTTATTATTTTCTCTGAGCTCTTTTAGGAAATTGGCCACTGTGTGAATTTTCTTTTTGTAAACCTGCGTTCGGTAATTTTGACTTAGAGCTGAGACTATCACAACCCAGTCTACTTGGGCCCCTGACCTTTCTTTTGCAGACTTATAGAGAGAATTCTGTATTATAACTGTTTAAAATTCAGTCCTGACTTTGAGGATTTGTACTTCTATGGAAGAGATGGAAAAAAGAAACAATTACAACACAGAATTCTCTATTTAAGTTTTTTGTTTTGTTTTTTTTTTAAGATTTTATTTATCTATTTGACAGAGAGAGATTACAAGTAGGCAGAGAGGCAGGCAGAGAGAGAGGAGAGAGGAGGAAGCAGGCTCCCCGCTGAGCAGAGAGCCCGATGCGGGCCTCGATCCCAGGACCCTGAGATCATGACCTGAGCCGAAGGCAGAGGCTTTAACCCACCGAGCCACCCAGGCGCTCCCTCTATTTAAGTTTTAAAAGAAAGCACTGCTGTTCTCCTTAAGGAGTTGGAGGAGAGGGTAAAGACCAAGAACAAGGAAAAAAGTTAAATACAAATATTAACACTAAAGATTTATTAAGACTAGAAATTTTTCCAGGTACATATCATACAAAATTATATAAAAGTTAAGAAGTAAAGTCACTATAAGAAAATTAAGTTCTTCCACTACTTCTCTTTCTCAAAGTGTGGTCTCCGGGCATCCACCTCTGGAGGTATTTGTTAAAAGTACAGGCTCCTGGGCCCCACCTGGATAAACCCAATTAGTCACCGGAAGTGAAACCTGGGATCCTCATTTTAAAATATGCCCCCAAAACTGGTAATGGGTGACTGTCTTAAAGGAGAACTCTGTGGCTAAAAATAAAAAAATGGAAGTCTCACTTTACATCCTTTATACTGTATGCCCTATGCCCTTTGTATTTCAGAACTCAAAATCCCTTTTGAATTATCTACATGTGTCTTAGTTATTCAACACCTCCAAAAAACAAAAGCCCCAGGTGATTCTTGAATGCACTCAAGCTTGAGAACCATTATTTTAGCCCACTGACCAGTAGGTACAACCAAAATGGCCGTCAGGAAGCAAAGGTATACATACCTGTCAGAGTTTTTTGTCTCAAAAAGGCTTTGTATCTCCTAATTACTAACTTTTGAGTGCAAGTTACTTAACCTGAGTTTTAAGTTCCTTATCTGCACAATCTACAATCAAGATTATTAAGTGGATGCAATGCATGTCTATTAGACTTCATTAAAAAAGATTATGACCCAGTGCAACTCTTTCTGCCCACGAGTCCTGTCCCCGTGCTTCAATAAAACCTTTCTGCACGCTCCCAAAAAGATTATGAGGATTAAGTAAAAGTGTTATGCAAAATACTTTAAAAGATGCCCATCCATAACAAGTACTCAATAATGGATGACTATGTTTTTTATAATTACTTTGAGATTCAAGCCAATTAGTTCATACAAAGCTGTTTCCCACCAGCATCCCAAAAGTGAGCCACCCTAGGCGAGATGTGGCTGTCACACCTTATTCTTAAGTCAACAAAGACTTTTACATTATTAGTGATCTTTAATTTGTGAGGACAGAAAACTCAGATCCAATTTCTGCAAGTCACTATACAATTGTTAAAACAAAAGATCTGAGGGCACCTGGGTGGCTCAGCTGGTTGAGCATTCCGCTCTTGATTTTGGCTCAGGTCATGATCTCAGGGTCCTGGTATCCAGGCCCGCCATCAGGCTCTGCGTTCAGGGAGAAGTCTCCTTTTCTCCCTCTTCCTCTTCTCTCCCCACACCTGCGCACTATGCGTGCACACGCTCTAGCAGATAAATAAATCTTTTTTTTTTAAAGATTTTATTTATTCATTTGACACAGAGAGAGAGATTACAAGTAGGCAGAGAGGCAGGCAGAGAGAGAGGAGAGAGGAGGAAGCAGGCTCCCCGCTGAGCAGAGAGCCCGATATGGGCTTCGATCCCAGGACCCTGGGATCATGACCTGAGCCGAAGGCAGCGGCTTTAACCCACTGAGCCACCCAGGCGCCCAGATAAATAAATCTTAAAAAAAAAAAAGGCAGAAGATCTGGAGTTTGGTGGCCTGGGTTCATGTTCTGACTCTACTACCAGCTGGCTATTAATATTAAGACTCTGGTCCTTACTTAACCTTGCTGAGCAAATTTCCTCACATAAAATATGAAAACAGTATCTACATTACAGTAAAGTGAACCAGACTAAACTATACATGCAAAAGCAAAGCCCTTACCTCACCTTACACACAAAGTTTAACTGAAAGTGGATCACACACTTAAACCCAAAAGCTAAAACTTCAAAACTCTTAGAACACAAGAATGAACCTTCATGACTTCGGGTTAGGTAATGATTTCTTAGATACCACACCAAAAGTACTAAGTGGTAAAAACCGGACAAGTTGAACTTTATCAAAATTAAAAACTTCTGTGTTTCAAAGGACACCATCAAGAAAATGAAAAAGCAGTCCATAAAATGAGAAAATATTTGCAAATCATTCAGCTGTTAAAGGACCTGTGCCCAGGGCGCTTGGGTGGCTCAGTGGGTTAAAGCCTCTGCCTTCGGCTCAGGTCATGATCTCAGGGTCCTGGGATCGAGGCCCGCATCGGGCTCTCTGCTCGTCAGGGAGCCTGCTTCCTCCTCTCTCTGCCTGCCTCTCCGCCTACTTGTGATCTCTCTCTCTCTGTCAGGTGAATAAATAAAATCTTTAAAAAAAAAAAAAGGACCTGTGCCCAGATTAAACAAACAATCAAACAAAAACAAGTCTTAGAACTCAATAATAGGGGCGTCTGGGTGGCTCGGTCATTAAGCGTCTGCCTTCGGCTTGGGTCATGCATGATCCCAGGGTCCCGGGATCAAGCCCCACATCGGGCTCCCTGCTCAGTGGGAAGCCTGCTTCTCCCTCTTCCACTCCCCCTGCTTGTGTTCCCTCTCTTGCTATGCTTCTATCAAATAAATAAATAAAATCTTAAAAAAAAAAAGAACTCAATAATAAAAAGACGAATTGCCCAAAATGGGCAAAGGGAGGTGTCTAGCTGGCTCAGTTGACAGAGTATGCAACTCTTGATCGTGGGCTCCTGAGTTCGAACCCCACACTGGGAGAAGAAATTACCTTAAAATATCAAAATAAAATGAGCAAAGATTCTGAATAGGCATTTCTTCAAAGATATACAAATAAGCATATGAAAGGATATTCAACATCATTAGTCATTAGGGAAATTCAAATCAAACCAGGAGATATCACTTCACACCCACTAGGATGACTATAAACAAAAATACGACAGCAAGAGCTGTCCAGGATGTGGAGAAACTGGACCCCTCATATACTGCTGGTGGGAATGTAAAATGGTGCAGCAACCTTAGAATACCACTTGGCAGTTCTTCAAAACACAGAGTTACCATGTATGTGACCCAGCAATTCCACTCCTAGAAATGGATATATCCAAGTAACCAAAAAAGTTTGTTTACACAAAAACCTGTACCAAATTAAAAGCATTACTCAAAACAGTCCAGAAGTGGAAACAATCCATCAACTAATAAATCCGTAAGCCAAATGTAGCACATCCGCACAGTGCAGAATTACTCAACCATAAAAAGTACTGGTGCACACTACAACTTGGATGAACCTTTAAGACAGTAAGCAGAATCCAAGTATATGAAAATGTCAGGAAAAAGCAAATCTATAGAGACAAAAAGTTCACAAGTGGTTGCCTAGGGTTGAGGAGCTTTGGGGGTGAACGGGCAGTGAATGCTAATTGGTTCCTGTTTCTTTTGGGGATAATAAAAATGTTCTAAAATTCATGCTGGTGATGGATGCACAACCTGTTCATATACTAAAAACCACTGTATGCTTAAAGGGATAAACCTTACGGTATGCAATTATATCTTAAAGAAGCTATTTTTTAAAAGAAACAAAAAGCCTAGCCCGATACAATGCCCCATTACTTCCAACTGAATAACGGGCTGGATTTAGAATGCTTCCTAAGGACCCTCCCACTTTTGACCCCTCGGAACCCTGAAGGACCAAACGCTTGCCGCGGGGCTCCTCTCGGCAGGGGAAAGAGCACAGGGGCTCAGGGCTCCCACGGTCCTCACAGTTCCTCCACGGCCCCCTTCCCCGCCACTACCTGCCTGGAGCTGCGCTTACCCAAGGCACAGGCCATGGCGGCACCCACCAGGCCTCCCCCCGACACCACCACATCGTACACCGTGTCTGCCTTGGCGCCGGACCACCTCCGGCAGGAGAGCAGAGGGCCTCTCCCGGCAGCTGCAGGGAAAGCCCTCCACCGGCTCGCAGCCAGCCGGGCCGCCATGGTGCTGACCCGCAACGTACTAGGCGTACCACTACGCCCTCCTTTCGCTGCACTTCCGGAACAGAGATCTCCAATCACTAGCTGCTTCCGCCCCGGCCCCGGAACCGGAAATAGAATGCGCAAAGATTGGGCCAATCAGAAAATGACCCTTGCCAACTTGGGCGGGAAAGGTGGGAGGCTCCCTGGGAAGGGGGACTGGTTTAGGCATCCGCCTGGGAGCCAATCAGAGGCCAAAACCAGAAGGGGGCGGAACCTGATCGCGTAGCTAGTACAGCCGCTGCAAGCAGCGCGGAGCCCGCCGCTGTCACCGCCGCTGTCACCGCCGCCTCAGTTTCTGCCCCGCAGAGATGACCATCGGGAGGCCTGCGGGAGCCTCCGGCGGCGCTCAGGGGAGCCGTCAGGTGAGGAGAGAAAGAGAAGGAGAGGAATTAGGTCTGAGCCCCGGAAAGGAATCTCTAAGGGAGGAACTGTTTGACGTTGCCTTGGAGACGGACGTCAGGGGCGTGTCGCAGAGGGTCGTGGGATTAAAATCGGCTGCGTTTAGGGACCCGCAGGCGGACTCCCTAGGGGCTGAAGCCACTTTATGTCAGGCCCTTCATAGAACCACAGGGATGGCCCTCGGTTTTCGCTCATCCTGTCAACTACCCTAGGACTGATAGTACGATGTTGTCCCCATTCTGTAGAAGAGAAAATTGAGGCACAGAGAGAATAAGAAATTTGCCACAGTGGGGCACCTGGCACCTGGGTGGCTCAGTTAGTTAAGCACCTGCCTTCCGCTCAGGTCAGGATCCCAACGTCCTGGGATCGAGCCCCACATCGGGCTCCCTGCTCAGCCCCTCCCCCACAATCGTGTGCGCTCTCGCTCGCTCTTTCTCTCTCTCAAATAAATACGATATTTAAAAAGAAAGAAATTTGCCACAGAATCCATACAGAAAGTAGATTGGTGATTGCTTAGGGCTGGCATGGAGGGAAGGGTTGGGAGGACTAAGCAAAATAGGGAATGACTGCTAAATGGTATGGGCTTTCCTTGGTGTGATTAAAATGCTCCAAAATTGATGGTGGTGATGGTTGCACAACTCTGTGAATATACTAAAACCCATTGCATTGTACTCTTTCAGTAAGTGAATTGTATGAATTGCATGATGTCTGAATTATATCTCAATAAACTCATTTAAATTTTTTTTTCAAGATTACACGCTCCTCAGTAGCAGCACAAGGGCTAGAGCACGTTCTTTGACTCAGAATCCAGTGTTCTTTTCAGTATTAGAGCTGGACCTTAGAGAATCATCACCAAGTGTCACCTGGAGGCCTGTAACAGCCTACCTCCAACTGATTTCTAGATGCAAGCAGCCATCTTGTCCGGTCCAATCCTGGCCCCACACCTGCTTCTCTAAGGATATCTCATACCACTTTCCTCCAGCCACACTGGCCCTCCTTCTACCTCTGCAAGAGCCAAGTTTATTCCTGCTTCAAGACCTTTTCATTTGCTTTTCCTTGAACCCAGAACCCTCCTACCCCAGATCTTAGCGGGCTCCCTCTCATCAATCACGTGTTCAGTCTAAAACTCCTCTGCAGTGAGAAAGTAAAAATCAGCCCAGGACTGAGATAGTACAATGCCAAGTGTAACAGACACAGCTAAGGTGAGCCGCCAGATTAGCAGAAAACAGTGTTTCTCGCAGGGCCACAGTGTACCTGCAAAAAGAGGTACATCTAAATGATGATGTTTTCCTATCAGTTATTTACCCAGCCCCACTTTGTTCTAGTTACCTTTTGAATAAAAATTTCTCCATCACTGTTACTGAACTGTGCCCTCTTCGTGACAGCGTCCATTCAGAGTGGATACAGAGGGATCCACTCTCCTCCCCAGAATCATTCAGGACAAGCCACTTCCCCCACCCTCTTACTGAAAGCCCCCACCCTGCAAGTTCCCTTAATTTTTCATGGTGTACTCCAACAAATTAATAAACCTAACTTTGATTATAGATACTATTCCCAGTGGTCTTTATCTGATGGATGTTTATCAACAGAAAAGCTTCCCCAAACCACTTCATCACTGTATAATCTCTCAGCTTATGACTTTCATTGAATATATTATCATCTTATATTGTCTGTCTCCCTCTCACTAGAACATAAGCTTTGTGAGTAGGGACCTTATTTGATTCGTTCTCAGCCTAATGCTCAGTGCACATTAGGCACCAAATAAAGATTTTCTAAATGAATGGAGTATTTAAACTCACTTTCTATGAAATCGTTCTTTCAGCTAGACCACATTGTCCAGTTAAATTATTCATTCCTAGTAACAGGGTGGATCTTAGGTAGAATAGGAGGAAAGCAGAGGTGTAGACAGGAGAAGCAGGAAGAAGAGGATTGGCAACAAGTAGGTAAAACCCAAATAGGGCAAGGCCCAGAGCGTGGCCGAGGTCTGGGTGGGGTTTCTGGAGCGCAGTGGGCAGAATGCACGGCGCAGAGTAGGTACTCTGTAACTACTCACCTCTCTGCTTCCCTGCCCTGCCCTTCAGCCAAGTACACCCCATATACCCGTTTTTGAAATTTCTTTAAAGCAAGGAACATGTCTTATTTTTCTTCCTTCCCAGGCCCTAATATACAGAGACTTATTCAAAGTGAAATTAACAGTTACGTTTTGAGTAAATTTGGGTTGGTAGTTGACCCACCGTTTATTCTGTTTCACTGTAGGTATTCCCCCCCAAATCCTCCTCGGACTCAGAGACAGAAGAGGAGCTGTCTGGGGATGGGCTGGTTTTGCCCAGGGCTGGCAAACTGGATGACTTCCTCAGCCCAGAGGACTTGACGCTTTTGGATTCTTCTGACTCAACTGGGAGCTTTTACGAGACCCTGGAGATACTAAAGCAGAAAGGCAGGTGGTGCCTGTTGGAGTCCCTTTTTCAGTCTGACCCAGACAGTGGTGAGAACTTCTCCGAAGATGATGAGGACCTGGAGAGTTTCTTCCAAGACGAAGGCAGGGGGAAGCCACAGGTCCAGTACCCGCCGTCTCTGAGGTAAGGCACTTCATGCCCAACCCTGGCCAAGTCCCTCTTGACTCTGGGCCTCATCCTATTCCTCCGTAAAGCAAAAACCACTTCCACAAGTTGTCCCTTAACCAGGCTCTAGCTCAGAATCAGCCTTTGGAGCCAAATGTGTTCTGATTCCTATCCAGCCATCCTAAATCACTTTGGGTTACCCTTAGTCATTGGAAGCACTGGAATTGATTTAAGGGATTCCCTCCGGGGTGCCTGGGTGGCTCATTCATTAAGCATCTGCCTTCAGCTCAGGTCATGATCCCAGGGTCCTGGGATCGAGCCTCACATCAGGCTCCCTGTTCGGCAGGAAGCCTGCTTTCCCTCTCCCACTCCCCCTGCTTGTGTTCCTGCTCTTGCTGTCTCTCTGTCAAATAAACAAAATATTAAAAATAAGTAAATATATAAAGGGATTCCCTTCTCACTCCCTCCCGAGAATAGCAACAAGGTACACTGACCTTGGCCAAGCCCTGTTTTACGCGGGTATGCTGCATTTGTATAATATTTATATTTATTTTCTCTTCCCCCTAACCCTGTAAGTAGATACTATTTTTGCCATTCTCCAGATGAAGAAGTCGAGGTTCCAGGCAAACCCTGCTAAAGGTCACATGGCTGGTAATTGTTTGAAACGAGTTTTGAACCTGGGTCCGACTCTAAAGCCCTGCTCTGTACCATTGCACTGTTCTCCCACCCATATGAAAATATTAGAATGCAGGGCCCCTGGCTGGCTCAGTCGGTGTAGTGTGCAGCTCTTGATCTCGAGGATGTGAGTTCGAGTCCCAGGATGGGTGTGGAGATTACTTTAAAAAAATAAAATCTTTACAAGAAAAAAACAGAAAATATTGGAATGCAAAGTGGCAATTCGTGAATCAGTTGTGAGAAGAGACTTCCTAATGGACTGCTAAAGGGCCTGAGGGAAAGGAGGGAAGCACAGGCTCAGAGGCCTGTGGGGCCACAGTGCCAGGCTAAGAAGCCGGCTGCCACCTCCTGGGAGGGAGGATGGAAAGAAGCAGGAGGAGGCACTAGCCTCCTGCCTGCTGCCTCCTCCACGGGTCCAGGTCCTCCACGCAGCTGCTTTCCCCCCCCAGGTGTGGCTCCACGAGGCGCTGCAGCTCCCTGAGCAGCCTTCCCTCCGACGATCCCAAGGGTCAGCCCCCGCTGCCCCCAGGCTCCAGGCCGCCCTCGCAGCACAGAAGCATCAGCTCCTGGGCGTCGTCCATCACCGTGCCCCGACCGTTCCGCATGACGCTGCGCGAGGCCCAGAAGAAGGCCCAGTGGCTGGCCTCCCCTGCCTCCTTCGAGCAGGAGAGGAAGCAGGCGCAGCGGCAGGGGCAGGAGGAGGCCGAGTGCCACCGGCAGTTCCGGGCGCAGCCCGTGCCTGCACACGTCTACCTGCCCCTCTACCAGGAGATCACCGAGCGCAACGAGGCCCGGAGGCAGGCCGGGATCCAGAAGAGGAAGGAACTGCTCCTCTCCTCCTTGAAGCCCTTCAGCTTCCTAGTGAAGGAGGAGCAGAGAAAGGAAGCCGCTAAGCAGAGGGAGTTGGCCGCTACAGCCAAGGCCAAGGTCCCCAAGCAGAAGGCCACCAGAAGGATCCCCAAGTCCATTCTGGAGCCAGCCCTCGGGGACAAACTCCAGGGTAAAGACCTCCTTCCCACCTTGCTGCCTGCTGCCTGGGGCTACCAAGAGGTGCTGTGGGGACTTAGGCTGGGGGTCAGCCTGGCTGGGAGGTAAATTCATTGCTCGGGAGGACCAGCCTCGAGGCCACGCTCAGGGCAGGGCACGGGGTATAGGGCTGGTGCTGTCTGTGTGGAGGGGGACCCTGGCAGGAGCGGGCCGTGAGAGGTGGCGCGGCATGCCCCAGGCCTCTTTTAGTGAGGACGCCGGCGCATTGGCAGAACCAGTGAGGCACCCACGGACCAGCTTCAGCGGGCGCCACCACCAGCTCCCCCCGAGGGCAGCTCCCACGCTTCCCTCATCCCGGTGAGATGCACATTTCAAGAAATGGGGTTCAGTGAAAGGACTCGGGCCTTACTCATTCAGTGACATGCCAAGCCCCAGGCCCTACTCTGTGCGGAATAGACAGACATGGAGCTGGTGGACACGGGAGAAGACGGATAGCAGATAACTAAAGACAAATGTGGTGAGCGGTTTGCAAGGATTAAAGCTTTCCCCCTCACGGAGCACAGGACAAAGGGACCTAACTTCGGAGGTGGTGAGGCAGTGGGAGTGGGTAGAGAAGGTTCCTGGGGAAAGACAGCGCTGAGGCTGACCCTGAAGGATGAGAAGCGGGAGGAAGAGTGAACCAGAGAGAACAGCTCGGAGGTCAGAGGAAGCTGAACACATTCAAGAGACGGGAGGGGAGAAAAGCAGGAGTGGGGAGGGAGAGGCAGGCATGGGCCAGACCTGGGGGCTTGTAGGCCGTGGGAGGAAGTTTGGACTTCATCCCAAGGGCACTGGGGAGCCACTGAAGGGCTTGGAGTAGGGTGGCTCAGGATCACATATGCAGCTCGGGAAGATCACTCCGATGCCGGGGAGACGATTAAGTGGGGAGGGACAGGTCCAGAGGTCTGTAGGGCTGTAGGACGCTGTGTCAACAGTTCAGGGAGAGGTTGTGAAATGAGCAGCAGGGACAGTGAGGAACGGCCAGGCTGGAGCATGGTTAAAGACGGCAGAACCTGGGCCTGACCAGAGATGGCAGGCAAGAATGATCTGGGCAACAGCGTGGGCCTCTGGGTGGATAGCGGGGACTTGCCCTGAGCCGGGGGAGCTGGGAGAAGGGGGTAAGCAGCCCGCCCCTCCAGCTCCGCCTCTGACGAAGGAACCACAGAAAGTCGTCGGTGCCAGGAGTGTCTGTGGTGGCTGCCTTTGCAGCCTACTGGTACGTGGTACCCGTGTCCTGGCCAATGTTTATGAATGAACTCAACAGAAAAGACAAAGCAAGCTGATCTGTAGTGTTTGCCATTATCCGTGGTGTAAGCACACCTCTCCTGGCCAAGGTGGAGCTTCCCATGTGAAGTCAGCTGCTGCCCGAAATTCCTGCAGAAGCTGTCGGTCAGCTCCGGCACGCTACTCCTGGGCCTTCACAGGGAATTTTCTCCAAACCTTGAGGTGTAAGGCAGGGTTCCCTCTCACCCATCGCACCCTGACTTTTTCTCCACAGAAGCGGAACTCTTCAGGAAAATTCGCATCCAGATGAGAGCCCTAGACATGCTCCAGAAGGCCTCCTCCCCGGTCGCCCCCTCCGGCAGCCGGGCTGGCCCACAGCAGCGCACAGCTACCCAAACCCAGAAGGAAAAGCTTGCGTTTCTGCACACGGACTTTGGATTCCAGCCTCGTGTGAATCCTGCCGTCCCTGACTACGAAGGCCTTTACAAGGCCTTCCAGAGAAGAGCTGCCAAGAGAAGGGACACCAGAGAGGTGACTCGCAACAAGCCCTTCTTGCTGAGAACTGGCAGCCTGCGTCGCACCCCTCGGCCCTGTGATGCCACCACGTCGGGAGGGAGAAGGGTGAGAGCCCAGGCAGCTGCAGGAGGGTAGGGGCCTGGGACCCAGCAGACAGGCCAGTCTCAACCAGAGGCACTTCTCAAGACATTTTCCTGTCTTTTTTAAAAAAACACTGGATCAGGGGCGCCTGGGTGGCTCAGTTGGTTAAGCGTCTGCCTTCAGTTCAGGTCATGGTCCCAGGGCCCTGGGATTGAGCCCTGCATCTGGCTTCCTGCTCGGGGGGAGTCTGCTTCTCTCTCTGCCTGCCACTCCCTCTGCTTGTGTTCTCTCTCTCTCTCTGATAAATAAATCTTGAAAAATAAATTTAAAAAATTTAAAAAAGATACACTGACTCATTATAGAAGATTGATGAATCATTGACATGTACCTTTGAAAATAATAATACATTATATGTTAATCGGTTGAATTTAAATTTTAAAAACTAAAAAAAAATTAAATTAAAAACACTGGCTCAGCTGCAAGCTCCACAATTCCTATAAACTTAGAACCATAAGAATACTTCCTTTCCTTGCCTTCTGAGAGGGAACTTTTCTAGAGAGGCATTTTGCAGAAATAAGTCCAAGCAAGTCTAGAAAGTAGGGAGTTGGGATCAATTGCTCACATCCCTATATCAATTCTAAAGAACTCTTCTCATCTGATTTTAAAACTTTAGTATTGATATCCAACTCTAGGCCTGGGAATAAACTCATTACTCTTTCTGTAATCCCAGGGGGGAAAGAAAAGATTCTCGGTCTGATGAGTCCTTCACTGAAGTTGAACGCTAGTTAGAATAGAAACTAATCACACATCGCTGTCTCCTCAATACCAACCTTCGTTTCTTCCAGGACTCTCCACAGCCACCGGCCACACCCCTGCCAAGGAGCCGTTCTCTGAGTGGCCTTGCTTCCCTCTCTGCCAACACCCTCCCTGTGCACATCACAGATGCCACCAGGAAGAGGGAATCTGCAGTCAGGTGAGTGGTCAGGCCCGAAATCTTGGCCTAGGATGGAGATCAGTGGTCAGCACTCAGATCTCAACCCCAGTGCTAGAAACCATCCTGCTGCTGGGCCTCCTCTCCGGTTATGAGAGAGACCCATAGGGGTGGAAGGGAACTCTAATCGGGACGGGAATGCATGTAACCCTCCATACGTAGTGCTCGAGAACCCCTGGCCATCATTCAGCACATATTCACAGGGAACTTACTCTGTGCCAGTTACAATGTTAAGGCTGGAGACACCTTATGGAACCTCTAGTTTAATATCTAGTATGAAATACCGAAAAGCAAAGAAGTTACCATATTTTGCAAGAAGTGCATTGGTGGGGAAATACAGAGAAACTTGGGGGCACTGGACAGCCTGGGGTATGAGTCTCTTTAATAGATTTTGAAGAATGAATAATTAGCTGAAGTCTGGAAAGAAGGTTCCAGAGAGAACAACATGGGTGAAGACGCACAGATGAAAGAGGGAGCCATTAGGAATAGGAATTCACAGAAGCATGATGGCAGGTGGCTGACCTGGTCACAGAGAGAAGGCATCCACCATGCAGATTTGAGATTCTCTGAGATTCATCTTTGGGGAACTATCAGAAGTTGGTTGGGAAGCAGGAGCCTCCTTACTTTTTAATTCTTTAAGTTGACCTGACTCTGTCATGGTAATGCTCTCATCAAACCAGCACCCCAGCAAGAGTTCCTCCATTAGACCTCTGAGTGAAAGTTGGCAGGAAAGGTCATGGTAATAAGCAGCTGAGCTCTGGGAGTGGACTAGCATCTTAGTGCTTTCCTGTGGGGGCTCACAGAGGAGTACACAGGACCTACTTGGCTCTTTAGGACCCACAACAGGGATCTTAGAAACATATTTAGAATCCAAGGGATACTCCCTTCTTCCTCAAATTTCTTAGGGCTACTAAATGAAGGCTAAATACATCAGTATCCTGAGGCCCCAGTAAGGTAGGCCTCATGAACTGGAGGCTCGCACCCCTTGGAGATACCTGGATCTGCTTCCCAGCAACAGGGAGCTTGATATCATAGCAGACTCAACTTTCATGCCTTCCTTCCTAATCTGTTCTTTTGAATGTAAATATTCAAATGCAAGAGTCTTGACTGTTTTTTCTTTTGGTAGAACTCTCCATAATAAATGATACTTACACAAACTAAGTGCTGTAAGTTAACCCCAAACTGTGCATGGAAAGAGGCCTATTTTCAGTTCTCTGTGAAAATGCAGATTTGTATTCCCAAGGGCCCATGAATCCAGGCACCTTCCAGCACAGCAGTCAAAGGCAGAGGCTAGGGAGTCAGATATCCTGGTTCAAATCTTGGCTTCTCCACTGGCATGCTGGGTCGCTTTGAGTAAGTGGCTTACCCTCTCTGAACCTCGATCTCCTCCCCTATAAAAAGAGGGGCTTACAGTTCTTACCTCATAGGGCAGTTAGGAAGATAATAGATATAAAGCACTTGATTCCTTCCTCCTCTTGGTTCAGAGTAGATAGTTCAACAAATGGCAGCTCTTAGTATCATTTCGTTTCCAGAAAGGCCAGAAGCATGAGTGTAAGGATATTTTAACTTATATGTTTTTCAGTTCAATTAGTGAACTTATCCTGGGGCAGAAGACCACTGTGTCCATAGTGCTGGAAAGGCTTCATCTGCCAATCTCAGAATGCTATTCTTTCTGAAATGCCCTTCACAGAAAATACCA
The DNA here is from genome assembly GCA_002007465.1 of Ailurus styani. NCBI lineage: Eukaryota > Metazoa > Chordata > Mammalia > Carnivora > Ailuridae > Ailurus > Ailurus styani. The sequence goes on along the minus strand of LNAC01000027.1, from coordinate 9,063,699 downwards.
TTTTACTTTCCGGAAAAGTTATTAAAATTGCTTTTAAATATACTCAGTTGGTCATCTGTATGGTTTTTGACTCCTCTCTTTAGAAGTTCACTTGAAAAAAAGGACAAAGCAGATGAAAGTACTCAGTGGTTGGAGATGCACAAAAAGAAGTGTCAAGCGATGTCTAAATCGGTGACCTTGCGTGCCAAAGCCATGGATCCCCATCAAAGCCTGGAGGAAGTGTTCAAAGCAAAGCTGAAAGAGAATCGGTTAGTGTCCTCCGTGTGTCAAAGGGTGTCTGGCTTGGGATCCAACAGGTCATTAGCCTTGAAAAATGGCAAAATAGAGTTATTAGAGTAGACTCCTATAATCACACACAGTCAAGGACTTTGCTAGGCACAGTTAGGAATTTACAATGACCTTGGGAATTACTCTGCTTAATTGGAGTGAAGGGTATTCCAGATTGGAAAAAGATAAAATTCATTCTAAGAATCTTGTTAATTCCAGGAACAATGACCGTAAAAGAGCAAAAGAGTATAAGAAAGAATTGGAAGAAATGAAGAAGAGAATACAGACAAGGCCCTATCTCTTTGAACAAGTAACCAAGGTAAAACTAAACCGTCATTCATTTTCTTTCAGTCTTGGATGAAAAGCCTCTTAAAAATGATGGAACAGTTTATTTTTTTCTAAAGATTGTATTTATCAGAAAGAGAGAGAGAGAGAGAGAGACAAGGGAGAGCACAAGTGGGGGCAGGGTTAGAGGGAAAGAGAGAAGCAGGCTCCCCTCCGAGCAGAGAGCCAGATGCGGGACTCGATCCTAGGACCTCACGACCTGAGCCGAAGGCAGACACTTAACTGACTGAGCCACCCAGGCATCCCCATGATGCAACAGTTTAATATCTGGGTATTAAACATTTCCTTGGGCTCAGAAAGATTCTAAATTAGACCTGTTTTATTAACTACCATTTCCCCCCCCCCGCTAAATAAGTAGCGCAGTGGTGAATGCTGCTTGGAGTGATTTCATCCAAGACTGGACTCCAGAGGCATCTGTAAAGTATTTCACTTCCTGGAGTGTTTGCTACAGCCTAGCTTTCAGTTTGAATCATGGTGAGGGCTAAACCGCACATACCCAGTGACAGTTCGACTGTGTTACTGAGATGATCTTTAACTTACTATCATCATCTCTCCCCCTGCAGTGCTGGTGCCTGGGCATCCCCAGCCTCTAGAGCTGTCTGGGTCTCCAGACGTTGGCATGCTCACAAGCACCCCGGAAAGCCCTTTTCAGATTGAGTGGCTTTCAGGATGGAAGAACCATTTTAAGGTGTTTTCTAGGCCTTTAGGGAAGTGGACTCAGTTGAGATCTGCTCTCCCTGAGGAAGCTCTGGAGGTGTCTGCACAGCCTCAGAAAGGCCACCGTCCCCAGGGGTTTTGGGTTCTGTCAGGCTCTGCAGATCCCTCTTCTCTCCAGTTTCAGGTAGAAGTTGTGGCTTCCTAGAGACCTGATACCAGCTGCTGGACATCATCTCTGTCTTACAGCCAGTGTGTTATCTAGGCGGTTCCTGGGTATACTCCTCCCCACTCCCATACATACCACACACAGACTCACACACGCTGGACGGTCTTGGGTTTACTTAGCCACTTGCATCGTTCAAATCTCTCATAATGCCCTTTCCTCTTTATGTTAATTTTTTTCAAGCAAAGCTCACTCTCAGATCTCAACAGATCTTTCAGCACTCTAGGAAAAATACAAATTGCTCTATATGATTTTGTTTAAATTGAAACAAAAAATAACATTTTCCTAGTCCACATGCAGAGTGTTACTAATGCAGTTTATTTCCTATTTGTTATATTTTAGTGGGTTTTTTCTTTATACACACACACACACATATATATATGTACGTACATATATAAATGTGTGTGTATATATATATATACATATATATATTTTAGTGTTGATGGTTTGGTTGTTTTAAATTTTTTTTAAGATTTATTTATTTACTTTAGAGAGAGAGAGAGAGGGAGAGCATGAGGGAGAGGGGCAGAGGGAGAGAGAATCTCAAGTAGACCGCACTGAGTGTGAAGCCAGACTCGGGGCTCAGTCCCAGTACCCTGAGACATGACCTGAGCCAGAACCAAGAGTTGGATGCTTAACCGACTGAGCCACCCAGGCACCCCTGGTTGTTTTTAAATCTTAAAATGTTTTCAAGTCCATTTTTTCATCTGAGTCTCACTTGGTCTTCCAAAAATCTGAATCTTTGCTTTTCAAAGGTGTGGCTCCCAAATCAACTGTTGGCATCTCCTGGGAGTGTCAGATGCACGGAATTGTGAGCCTTACCTGAGACGTACCAGATGAGAATTTACATTAATAACAAGATCTTCAGGTAGCTCCTGTGCACTTTAAGGCTAGAAAAGCCTCTAAGAAATTTTCATGTACATCGGTGCCCAGCACTAACTGGGCGTTGGGATAGGGAGCAATTATAGGCATAGAGATTAAGCAAGTGAGTTAGAATTACCTGGTAATTTACAAGACAGCTACAGCAGATTAACTTCCATTCCACAGGACCTTGCCAGGAAAGCCGCAGAACAACGGTATCGAGACACCCTGAAGCAGGCGGGGCTGGATGAAGACTTTGTGAGGAACAAGGGCCAGGGCGGCCGGGTCGTACAACAGCGGGAGCAGTCAGAAGTCCGTGAGTGTCCCAGGTAATCTCAGATGCTCCTTGTTATCCGCAGCTCTCAAACTGCCATCCCTCCTAATGCCACCACTCGTGTATTTTGAGATCACAATCCTGTAGGTATAGAATACTAACCCAGAGATCTCCACATAACACATTTAAATTGGGAGAAAATAGTGTACTTGTCAATAAAATATAACCATTTTATATGGGCTACAAATTCCTTCAGTTTTGAAACAGACCATTTTTCCAATTCTAGTTCCAGGGCCATCAGTCAAAAATATTTCCACTTCACTTTTGAGAACAAACGTATGTGTGTCTGTGGGTGTAAAGATGCCCCAATGTATATTTTTACTTACTATAAAATGATAAAACTATTTTTCTAGCAAATTTTATTTTGTTTGGATAACTGAAGGTAAAAACCTATACTGAGCCACAATAAAAGCTATACTATCCCAAACAATCAAAGCCTTTTTTCCCCCTCAGCATGGTCACCATGGCTTGTTAAAATCTAGCACTCTTTTAAAAATAACTCATTAGCAGCAACCCTCCATTGGTATCATATAAGTGAAGGGGAGAAAAGCATAGTATCACCATTTTTCTCAACTTTGTTTTGTTTCTTAAATCCTAATGGCCCCCTCCCCTAACTCCTATCCCAAGTTTTCCCCCTAAAAATTTCCTTTTACATCCCACATAAAATAATGAACATGTTGAAACCATCCTTCAGCCTTACATAATGCTTTTAATTAAAAACATTTTATTTCATAATGCTTTAATTTATTCTGTAGCACCCATGAAACTATAAAACTCAGCACCAGAAATCCACAGCAGGATTTAGAAGAATCTCTACAACAGCCTACAAGCCCCAAGAAAGAACTGGAAGAGCTGTCTTATGAATTGCTAGATAATTCCAAATCACTTGCTTAATCAGTAACACTTAAAATTACTGCTTTTCAGTATTAACCAGCTAACTTAGGGTTGAGTCAAGGCAGGCAAAACTTGGCTTCTGAGTCAATGTCTACTCTTCAAGGACGGGGAAAAGAGAAGTAGCAGGGGTTAAAAAAAAAAAAAGGTAACAAACAGGGAATGAATGGTTTAAGTAAATCAAAGTGAAAAATCTCAGGACAGAGGGATCAGAGCTGAGTTAAGCATTCTTGCTTTGTGCCTCCTACTTTAAAAAAAGAGCACAAACTCAGATGCCTACAAGGGGCTGGTTAGGAAACAAATGGATCACATGGGCTGGGTACAAGATAGTAGGAGACAGTAAAGACTAGAGTCTCTGCTAGAACACAGGCCCAGAATTCCCAGATCAACCGAGCTTTCAACAGAAGCCAGAAATATGCATGTTGGCAACTAATTTAAAAATTACTTAGAAATGTTGTGTGGGAGTAACAAAACACCTGCGGGATGACAAGCTTGCAACTCTTGCTACAGGGTTTCTCAACCTCAGTACTATTGGCATTTTGAGCCAGATGAGTCTGTGTTGGGCACTGGGAAAGGGAGCTGTCCTGTACATGGTGGGATGTTTAGCAGCATCCTTGGCTTCTACTCACAGATGCCAGTAACTCCCTCTCCCCAGTTGTGACGAACAAAAATGTCTAGTCTAGATATTGCCACATGTAGGGCAGGGGGCAGGCAAAAATATTCCCAATTAAGAACCATGCTACATGGTATAAAAGTAAGGCTACAGGAAATAAAAACTGGCAATTTAAGAATACAAGAAGTTGACATGAACTCAACCTACATAAGAAAGGATGATTATGCCTGTCATTAACAAATTAAGAACTACATTTCTTTATTATAGCGGTTAATTCTTTCCTGTTATCTGCTTGGAGTATGCCACTGTGAGCATGGTATGTATGTATGTGTCAGCATGAGGTTCATTTTAAATAAATGTGAAAATTCTCTGACAGCCATGATTTTCTACTATTAAGTGATCTCTGGAACCCTCTTCTCACCAATGACTGATTAGATATTCTCTATCAGCTGTAGAGACAGGATGACAGCAAGAGTGCCTACTTGTAACAGAAGCAGATTTCTCATGTTTTTGTTTTTAACATTCCTGGAAAAATTCAAAAGTGTCTGTTATTATTGCCATTTTTCCGGACTCAGACATGGCCCCTTCTGGTGATGACAGAGCGGTACTAGGATAACTACTATCTATGTTTTCTAGTTAGAGAGGAAGGTGCTCATATCCTGTTCCCCAAGACTCCTGGGCTCAGTTTTACGTGCATGGAATCCAAAGGGTAAATCAGTGCCCTCTCTTAAAGGAAAAGTCTGAACTATTAATCTCCTCTCTAAGAAAATAGGTTTTGTCCAAAACAAAGAACCAAAGAAGTGACTGAGCTGTCTTGTTTATTTAAAGGGAAAACAACTGAAGCTCTGAATCATGTGATATTTAACTTTAAAAAAACAAAAAACCTTTTAACATGCTACTGTATGTTCCATAAACAAAGAAAGCAAAGTGACCAAGTAGAAGTGGATATGACAAGATAGTACCTCAGCCCGGGCCAAGTAGGGATTCAAGTAATTTATTTTTTTGCAGCCCAGTGGCAGAGAGTCTCTTACTCAGGTTGCTAAAGGGAGAATGCCACAACAGAACTGACATCCCTCCCTTCTCCAAAGCAACAAGGCATCTTGAAAGCTCAACTTCTTGGTGAAGTTTTATGGTTGGGGGCAGGACTTAGTTCATCCATGTGAAAAGACAGCTGAGTCTGGGATGAAAATTCTTCAAAGGAAAATCCCTTCTCAACAGTCATACCAAAGAAATTTCAGCCAACACATAATCAAATTCCCTTTGGGAGAAGTCCATCCCAAAATTTTGTAGTGGGAAGAGAGGTAGGTACAGTTACCCAGCCCACATTCACTGCTTTCTTCCTTGTCTGGATCAGATGTAGTTTGAAGAGAAGGTCTCCCACATTCATCTTCTATGTCAGGGAAGATGAACAGAGGCAGAAGCGGGGTCCTGTCCTTCACAGATTCATTTCGGTTCCGGCAGACTGTGAGCCAGAAGCATCCTGTTCCCGCTATGTGCACTCTGGGGTCAGACAGAGCTGCTCTTCCAGGAGTCAGTGCCCATGCTCATGTCCGGCTTTCGGTTAATTCTCCTTGGTTTAGTAACTGTAAAAGAGTAAAACCAAATCTGGAGTACGCTACCAATGAGTATCAGGAAAAAGAATTCATACTAAGGAAAAGGTTTATGAGTGGGAGTGGGGAATGCACAGCCGGTGTCAGTCAAGGCTTTCTAGCTCCAAAGCAAGAGACACGTGCACACTGACAGATCTCCTTCATATCCTGGCCTTGGGACGGCCACTTCATGATGCTGGCATTTTCACTATGGCAATAAAAGACCCTGCGACCATAAGCCAAACTATTGTTTGTGTAGTCACGTCCTTATTAGTCTGTGCTGGAGGCATCCATACTTACAGATACATCAGAAATGGTGGAACCAAAATCTTATGTCAGTCAGTGTTAGTCCAAAGTACAGGCCGAAAGCTCACTCAAGCAGAAGTAAGAGGAATGGGAAGCTATTCCCAATGAGTTCTACATGAGAGCTAGAACCACTCATAAGGAATCCAGAGATTCCCAGGGCTTAAAACAGTACTTTCCTATGATGAAGGGAGACATTCTGAGGCTCCAAGAGGACAGCAGCTAAAACAGACTTTCTACTCTACACTCAAGGCTTTCCGTTGAAAGGCGGTTCTGTACAACGACTGATGAACTTCAGCTCCATTTTATTATGAGGATGAGATGAGAATAACACAGTGAAATTCAGAATAAAAATTTGGCAGGGCGCCTGGGTGGTCATTAAGGGTCTGCCTTCGGCTCAGGTCGTGGTCGAGGGTCCTGGGATCGAGCCCCACTCACATCAGGCTCCCTGCTCAGCTGGAAGCCTGCTTCTCCCTCTCCCACTCCCCCTGCTTGTGTTCCCTCTCTCACTGTCTCTCTCTCTCTGTGTCAAATAAATAAATTAATTAATTAATTCTTAAAAAAAAAAAAAGAACAAAATTTAACTTAGTAAAATATATCCAGATAAATTCTTGGGATGAAGATAGATTTACCTGGTGATCTCAATTTGGGTTTTTTTGTTGTTGTTGTTGTTTTAAAGATTTTATTTATTTGACAGAGAGAAAGAGATCATAAGTAGGCTGAGAGGCAGGCAGAGAGAGAGGAGGAGGCAGGCTCCCTGCCAAGCATGGAGCCCGATGCGGGCCTCGATCCCAGGACCCTGAGATCATGACCTGAGCTGAAGGCAGAGGCTTTAACCCACTGAGCCGCTCAGGCGCCTGGTGATCTCAATTTGGATGAAGGTTATTTATACAGTAGAATTTAATAAGATGGAATATAAAGAAATTTAAACAAAATTTAAAGAAAAATTTAAAGAAACCAAAAATTTCATTTGATGCTTTGTGGTGGGGATGTATGAATGGTGTCTTTTTAATCTAGGTCAAGATCCAGGTGTTTGCACTCAAATTTAGCAATGGCAATTATGAGAACTCGTACAGAATTTGTAATTTGTTTTCCTCTTTTTCTGGGACAAATTCAGATATATTCAAGCCTAGCTGACAGTCATTTACACTGCCTCCTGAGTTCAAGAATGTGAGCTCAATGTGACTATAGAACCCCACTTGGGACGCCTTCTAGTCAGCAGATGTCCAAAAGCCCTGGGGTCCCAGTTGGGGTGGCACAATGAGTCCTCTGTCTGATTTGCAGGAAACTGGGTAACATTGAAGGGAAAATAAAAATTGTCCAATCTGAACCACCTGAATGAGATGTAGTTTTGATATATTTTCCATGATAATTTTTTTAAGAGGATAGAGCTGGGGTTTTTTTGAGTCATTCACTTATTTTTAGTAATCTCCATGCCCACATGGGGCTCAAACTCACCACCCCGAGATCAAGAGTCCCATACTCTACCAACCTAAGGTAGCAAGATGCCCCTCCCATGATAATTTCTGATACTTGCTTTGGTTATTCTCTGATATTCCTGATAAGCTTATTTTTAGACTATATTTACAGGAGTCCAAGTACATCAGTAAATTATTTTTTTTTAAGATTTTATTTATTATTTATTTGACACAGAGAGATCAGATCACAAGTAGGCAGAGAGAGAGGAGGAAGCAGGCTCCCCGCTGAGCAGGGAGCCCAAAGCAGGCCTCGATCCCAGGACCCTGAGATCATGACCTGAGCCAAAGGCAGAGGCTTTAACCACTGAGCCACCAAGGCGCCCGCATCAGTAAATTCTTACAGATCTGATCTACAATGTGTGATTATCTCCAAAACCAGAATTTGAAACGGGCATGTGTTGGTTTACGGATTGCAAACAGGATGCCTGGGTGGCACAGTTGGTTAAGCATCCAGCTCTTGGTTTCGGCTCAGGTCATGATCTCAGGTTCTGAGATCGAGCCCCTCCAAGCTCAGCTCAGTCTGCTTAAGACCCTCTCTCACTTTGCCCCCCTACCCTGCTCTCTCTCTGACACACTCTCTCTCTCAAGTAAATAAATAAAATCTTTTTTAAAAAGTGAGGGGGCCGCCTGGGTGGCTCAGTCGGTTAAGTAGCTGCCTTCGGCTCAGGTCATGATCCCGGGGTCCTGGGATCGAGTTCCACATTGGGCTCCCTGGTCGGCAGAAAGGCTGCTTCTCTCTCTCCCTCTGCCTGCCGCTCTGCCTACTTGTGCTCTCTATCTGTCAAATAAATAAATAAAATCTTTAAAAAAAGGGGGGGGGAGGAAGATTGCAAATAGCCTTCTTCTATCTGCGAATCCTTAAAAAATCAACATTCCTCAGTCACTAGAGGAAGGTCAGTTAGTACCAGGAGCTTGGATAAGGAAAAGAACAAAACCTGGAGTCTTGAGGGGCTTGTAGGTTTAAAAATGAAGGTATCAGAGGATGTGGGAAGCCTGCTGTGATAAGGAAAAGGAGGGATGATCAGTGGGAATGCCTGTGATAAGAGGAAAATAACAGAGGTAACAGTGAAGGAAACACAAAAGTGAGGTTCTGACAGAGGGTGTGTTTGTAAATATGCAATGACCCATGCAGGAAAAGTAATCATCTAGGATTTTAAGCTACACTAAAGGCAGCACTTTCTGCTTTGTACTGTTAATATTTTTCTATGAAGTGTTGGGCTTCCAACACGAAATTGGGTGCTTAGGGCCTGTACACTCTTAGTGTCCTCCTGGGTGAGGCCGAGTTTTGTTTTTTATAGGTGGTCTGTGGTCTGATGTCCATCTGAAGCCAATTCCAAGCCCACGTGCCTAGGTCCAAGGGGAACAAATGTGCTATTATTGGAAGCTGCACACACAAATCTGACCATGTCAGATCTGGCTTAAAACCATGCAGTGGCTCCCCACTGTCCCTAGGATAAAATCATGTCGTTGAAGTGCAGGCCCTTCAACAGAGAAACCACCTTATCTTTCCTGCTCTGACTTTCCATTCCATATTCCATCTTCCTCAACCCTTTGTGGTTCCATAGTTGTGCCCTGCTCCCTCACCTTCTGCCCTTGTTCACATTGCTACCTTTATGCCTGTTATTTTCTTCCAATCCCTCCCACTTATCCATTAAGATAACTGCTATTCATCCCTCAGGTCTCAACTTAAACTCTGAAACTTATTCCCTGACGTCCCCCAAAACTAGTACTTACTACACTGTAGAAAAATTGCCCGTTCATTGATCTGTCACCCTTCCCATTCTCTCTGTACAGCATAACTCGAGGGACACCATTTTGTACAGTTATAAAAGACAGAGGTCCATGGGCGCCTGGGTGGCTCAGTGGGTTAAAGCCTCTGCTTTCGGCTCAGGTCATGATCTCAGGGTCCTGGGATCGAGGCCCGCATCGGGCTCCCTGCTCAGCGGGGAGCCTGCTTCCCCCTCTCTCTGTCTGCCTGCCTCTCTGCCTCCTTGTGATCTCTCTCCCTCTGTGAAATAAATAAATAAAATCTTAAAAAAAAAAAAAAAAAGACAGAGGTCCAAAGTCTGACTGTAAGCTCTTTGATGCAGAGACTACTTTGTGTACTGTTGTTTAGTACCCAACAGAGGGCCTTGCACACATTAGGTATGTAGTATCTGTTGACTACGTTTTTATACATCTGGCATTTATTTGAGGAAACCTGAAATGCTTTAATAAAAAAAGAAAAGGTACTTAGCAGTACAGGAGAGAAAAGCTCCAAGGTTTCAAATATAGGAAAGGAAAAGGTTGAGTGTTGTGGATTGGTTTATTAGGATAATAATTTCCACTAGGTAAAAAGATGATTTTTATGAACTATTTCAGAGCAATCCAATAGTTGATGAGAGAAAATATTTCTTTTACTTATTTTTAAAAATTTTATTTATTTATTTGACAGAGAGAGAGAGATCACAAGTAGGCAGAGAGGCAGGCAGAGGGAGAGGGGGAAGCAGGCTCCCTGCTGAGCAGAGAGCCCGATGTGGGGCTCGATCCTAGGACCCTGAGATCATGACCTGAGCCGAAGGCAGAGGCTTAACCCACTGAGCCACCCAGGTGTCCAATATTTCTTTTATAGAAGAATCACAGTTCATAAAAGCAGAAAGAGAAATTAGGATATCCCCATTTTGCAAGCCTTTTTTTTTTTTTAAAGATTTTATTTATTTATTTATTTGACAGATAGGGAGAGATCACAAGTAGGCAGAGAGGCAGGCAGAGAGAGAGGAGGAAGCAGGCTCCCCGCCCAGCAGAGAGCCCGATGCGGGCCTCGATCCCAGGGCCCCGAGATCATGACCTGTGCCGAAGGCAGAGGCTTTAACCCACTGAGCCACCCAGGCGCCCTGCAAGCCTTAATAAAAAAACTGATCTAGCCCATGATCAGTAATGTCTGCCAAAATTTTTACGTTACCCATTGGTCAATCATTAAGCTCAGTAAGAGAACAACTAAACCTCATGTCTGCTGTGAGCTGTCACTGAGAGCAAGAGTACCACCTATAGCATATTCTTGCCAAGGGGAAAAAAACCAAACATGATTCTAAGCTCCTAACTACCAGTTTTTAGGAAATCTGTAGATAGGGAAATATATTAAACAATAAAAGAACAACAAAAGGAGTCAATCAGCCAAAACCAGAATGTGGGAAATTCTTATTAGATAAGTCATTCTAAAAAAAACAGGGGTAGAGAGTGGGGTGTGAGGAAGACTATTAGAAATAAAGAGAATTATTAACCAAATCCAGTGAAGGGACCTTGTTTGAATCCTAATTTAAACCAACCAACCATTAAAAGACATTTTGAGAAAAAATAAAAGGAACACAGACTAAATATTCAAGGATATCAATAAATGATTAATTCTGTTGGGTATGATGAAGATATTATAGCTATGAAAAAATATCCGTTAGCAGTATGTGCTGCAATATCTACAAATGAAATGGCACGTCTGTGATTTGCTTGTAAATACTCCAGCACAAGGGGAAGGCTCCATAGCTCAGGGGTTAGAGCACTGGTCTTGTAAATACTCCAGCACAAGGGGAAGGCTCCATAGCTCAGGGGTTAGAGCACTGGTCTTGTAAATACTCCAGCACAAGGGGAAGGCTCCATAGCTCAGGGGTTAGAGCACTGGTCTTGTAAATACTCCAGCACAAGGGGAAGGCTCCATAGCTCAGGGGTTAGAGCACTGGTCTTGTAAATACTCCAGCACAAGGGGAAGGCTCCATAGCTCAGGGGTTAGAGCACTGGTCTTGTAAATACTCCAGCACAAACAGAACAGCAACAACAAGAAGCAGGCAGAAAGAAGAAATAATAGTATGAAATTAACTGTTGAAGTTGGCGGGGATAGGTACATGAGTTCATTTTACTACACTTTCTCTCACTACACTCTTTGAAAACTTTTTTTAAAAAAGATTTTATTTATTTATTTGACAGAGAGAGAGAACAAGCGGGGGTGAGGAAGAAGCAGGCTCCACACTAAGCAAGGAGCCATACTCGTGGCTCAATCCCAGGACCCTGGGACTATGACCTGAGCTGAAGGCAGCCGCTTAACTGACTGAGCCACCCAGGCGCCCCTGAAAACTTTCATAATAAAAATTTTAAAATACATAAACGAAGAGGGGAAATAATAAAGGAAGTCTTCACAGGTGAGATATGTTCCAAAGCAGTAGCCCGAAGAAGGTGACTTAGCAAAGAACCAATGAAACCAATAGCAAAAAAAATTTCAATACAATACAAGCAAGACTCCGACAATGGGACACAATGAAGAATACAAGGAAAGGTTCTGGCAGAGTCATTAACATGCATGTCCAGAGCCCTGTGATCTTGGGCATCCCCAGGAGTCTTACAGAATAACACAGAATATTTAATATAGGATGCAGTCATCTGAACACTGATCTTGTGGTATCAGGTTATAATGAAGAGGTCAGGGGAAAAGATGGGAAAGCATTCTAAGAGTTACTGTAATACGAAGGCATCCAGGATACATGCGTTTTGGCAAAAGTTTATGCATATGAAATGAGCTCATGGTGAAGTCATCTACTCCCAGGACAAAAGGCCAATAAAATACCCTAAGATTCTAGAAGCCTGACTGGTTTTCATTCTGTTTTCAGGTTAGAGCCAAGACTGTAGAGTTGGGAATGCTTAGAATCAACCTAAAACCTTTCCCCGATTTAGACGATGGTTCTCATTCCACAAGCAAGTGAACATGTTCCCAAAGGCCGAGTTGGTTCAGCCTGGTATCTCCCAGACATATGACCCTAATAAAATGAACAATGATTATTTTCAATGATTTTGTCACTATGTTTTTTGCTCAAGGACCACTTTGTCCAGGATACTCTTTTCTTTATAAAATAAAAGCAGCAACCTCATGTCATAGGCAGAGAACATAAGAGCAACTATCATTCAGTAAGGTATGTATATGAAGGAAATTAAAGCTGAACGACCCAGTCGTGAGTGACCAATCTTCCAATCCAGGAGACCCTAAAAATCAAGCTTAAGTTAAGCTGGACTCATGCTTAGCTTAAAGGAAGATATTCTAGACAAAGTTTCTAGGAAAGGGAAATTGGAGTAATTTTCAGATCATCTAAACTAGATTCCTAGCCACTGTCCACATTAGTCTCCACAGAAACAAAGTAAGAGCAAGAGACAGATTTACCTCCTGTGGATTTACGGCAGTTAAGACAGAAACCTCATATGATTGCCTCCCTGACTGCATGGTCACCAAGTGATGTGTCACATCAGGCACTGAAGACAGGGGACGTGGGGATCCTTCAGCAAGCACCTCTGAAACAGCAGAAAATGTTTCAATGAAAAGTGAATCCACAGATATACCTACCTGCATTATCAAGCCTCTCATTAAGAACACTAAAAACTGCTCTCTGAAAAACCCATATTCCTGTATTTCTTCCAAATTAATTCCCATCTGATGATAATAATCATTACCACTGAATTTGGAAAATATTACAAAAGGGAGATGGAAAGAAAAGGTAAGAAATCTTGATATATATATATATCAAGAGTTGACCTTTTTTTAATGTACCAATTTAGCGTAGTATGGCTTTTGCACCGTTAGCTGGATTAGCGGTGCATGAAACAGGGCAAAAGCTGCTGAGGCGGGCACATGAGGGGACCTCAGTCAATGCTTAAAGCAGCCAGCAATGACATAAACAGCATACTATGCAGAAGAGCTTAAATCTGGCTTCCAAGTTCTTATTCAGTGTCCCTTCCTCCCTTGAGACTTTCTTCCTTAACAATGGCAAAGTAGTTCCATGCCATTTCTGTGTCTCATGCTTCAACTATCCACTAGCATCCTATTATGAAATAGAGGAGGCTTGTTGTGAAAGCACACTCTGGGCCTTGTAGGCTCCACACAGAAGTTTACACAAACAGGGTCACTTATACATGAAACTGAGTGGGAGTAACTAAAACACAGGATCTCGAACTTCATCAGTGGGATCACCGTAAAAATCTTCTGGAAATAGTTTATACATAAACTACTTAGGTCTCTAATAAATCAAAACTTTCTTCCACGGGGCTTTCAGTACATACTGCTCTTCCAGACGGTACCGTGTAATTTATCATTTACTTACATACTATCTCTTATTCACTCAATGTTGTTGCCCATATATAAGTTTTGACTTCTCAACTAGACTTTTAAGGTCCCTGTTTTCTACTTTTATTTTTCCCGTTGTGCCAGGCACACAGTAGGCACTGAATAAATGCATGCTGACCTCACCTGTTAAGTTTTTCAGAGAAGAGGGCCTGGCCTGTGTAACTTGGGTGAAATTTCTATACCAGAGAGGAGCAACTGTTTCCTAGAGAGCCCTTTCTTTTCTCCAGAAGATATGGCTTTTGAAGGTATGGAGAAATTGCTTTATATCTCCTCTGTAAAACCTGGTTATGTTCTGTTTAAATGTTTTAAAAGTTAAGTTCTTCCATAACTGCAATAGGAAAGATAGAAATAGTTGGGCTAGGATGCTAGGATTATGGATAATTTTCTTCTTAAATTTTTTTTCTCTTTATTCTTTTGTTACATCATCTTTTCAACAAAAAAAATATATATTTTTTAACAGATTCACTTATCCATCCCAGAGACAAAGAACACAAATGCTACGCAATCATACCACAGCTACTCACAAGAAATGAAATTAATTAAAACTTCCATTATGGAGATAACCCCATTCCTTAGTCCCTAGTTGCAGTCCATTTTCCCCAAATAAAGGAGAGCTGAAAGTCTTACCATCATCAACTCCTAGGATAGAATTGGTATTTGGTAGGTTCAAGGACTCTCCACCAAGGCTGGGCTGGGAATTCATTGGCACCAGGTTTTTACTGGTTACTGAAGCCTCTTCAAGCAAACTACTGCCCATTAGTGGCTCAGCTGCACAGAGAACAGGATGTGAGAGACACGCAGCAGGCAAGGCTCTGCCTGGTCCCCATTTTCCTTCACAGGAAGCTGGCCTTTCCTTTCAGAACTGGAAGTTAACCTGTATCTTGGATGCCATCTACTTTTGGGGAGCAAGAATAAACCTAAAAGGGAAGGGTGGAGCCTCACAGATAAATATCCTTGCCTGTGATCAGCATGTGGAGAATTAATATATGTAATGGGATAGATGCATCCTTGGAAAGGAGTATTTGGAGTGAAATATTTGATTAAAGTAAGACATGGAAAAATAATAAAAATAAGTTATCAAATTTAAGTTAGGGTAAAAAGGGAGTCATGACTGACCTGTTAAAAAATGTTTAAACCCTCATCTTACAGAAATCTTAATCACAGTAATACTCAAATGCTGGTTCATGGATCAGCATTAGTTACCATCAAACTCATTAGGGAAACTTGAAAACTACAGATTTGGGGATCTTACTCCCAAATAATTTCAGTTATCGTTTGTACTGTTTTGTTTTATTTCGGGGTGAGAGGTGGACAGGCAATACAAATATGTATATTTTAAAAGCTTATAGATTTTACTATAGAGCTATACTTGGAAACCACTAGTCCATCAAATGAGACTAGGTCTCTCTCCCCAATACAGAATCTGAAAATTTCCAAATAACCAGATAGGCCAGTTATTTGACTTTCTGAAACCAAAAGATATAGCCCTCCACTCCACCCTCTCTCCTCACCAGTTTGCTCCTGCTCTTGACTCCCAGCTGCTCCCAGCTGCAAGTGATGCTTTCTCATGTGCACATTCCTACTCCCACTCTGAGAGAAGGTCTTCCCACAGACTTGACACTGATGAGGTTTCTCTCCTGAAACAGAGCAGGTTAAGACAGGGTAGCCGAAAAAACAGTACATTTCTGACAGAAAGAGAATGGACTCAAGACCAGGATAGAGAAGCTCAGAGAACGATAAACTAAACAGAAGAGGCTTTTCCTCCTTCCATTCTCCACCCAGCCTTGGAGGTCCCCAGCCTCAAAATCTTCATGCACCAGGGAAGGCAGGAAGAGTTCACCAGGAGGGCTTAGCAAGCTCATTGCTCCCAACTCCTATCCTTTCCAGACCTACTGTACTGCTGCCTTCACAAACTCTTTGGTATCAGATCATGGCAGCCACACAGAGTATTTCCTTCCCTTTCCAGATACAGTATTCCATGGAGCTTTGTACCATCCTCAAATATCCAACCCTGGGTTTAGAATACCCCCTTATCCCACTTCCTGCCAGCATTCTCTCACAGTTGTCGTTCATACTGGTGGGTCTTCTACACAGTGATCTGAACTATCCTCTGTGTCCTCAAGTCCAAAGCTCTCAGTTGCCCTTCCACCTACTCAGACAACCACACTTAGAGCTGGGGTCAGAAACACATGTTTAGAGGAGATTAGCAGGTAGCCAAAGTAAGTGAAATGGCCAGAAAATTTCCAGAAAAGGAAAATCTACAGAGACAGAAAGTTGACCAGTGGTTGCCTACATCTGGGGGTGGGAAAAGGAACTGACAACCAGGGGGCACAAAGGAACTTTCTGGTGTGACAGAAGTGTTCGAAAACTGGATTGTGGTGACGACTGTACTATTCTATATATTCTCTATCACTGATTTGAATGTTTACAATAGATAAATTTTAAGGTTTGTGCATTATACATCAAAGAAGTTGTTAAAAGAGAACTACAATGGATTGATACAATGACTACACAGACTACACAGAAAACCATGAATTTACCAGAAGAAACAAGGGCACCAATTCCTTATTTTGAAAACTCATAATTAAAAGAAAGGAAAAGAAAAGGATCACACATTTTTTCTGCCTTTCCTGCACAAATGACCAAACAGCCCTACTGGATAGAGAGGAGACCTATTATACACAGAAGAATTCCAGCTGATGGGAACAGAATGGTAGAATTAGAAAACCACCATTTTACAATCCTAATGAAATAACCAATTCAGGCATCACTCATCACTCATCAAACCATATGGCAAAACGTGCTAGGGAACTTTACAATGTAAAGATCAAAGTGTTACCACCTGAACCC
This sequence comes from Ailurus styani, assembly GCA_002007465.1. Classification (NCBI taxonomy): domain Eukaryota; kingdom Metazoa; phylum Chordata; class Mammalia; order Carnivora; family Ailuridae; genus Ailurus; species Ailurus styani. The sequence goes on along the minus strand of LNAC01000027.1, from coordinate 9,047,155 downwards.
ACGGATAAATTGTGACAACCAAGCACTGTGTGCCTCCTGATATGATGATATAAAACGAAACACATACAACCATTTATAACACATCCTTGTCAAGTCTTTGAACCTTTGAAACTTAAATTTAGGGCTGACTTTCATCTATAGGAAATCTAGGGGAACAAGTTAAATAACATAAAAGGAAGCAAACCAACAAATCCAGAATGTGGGACATTCTGTAAAACCCAACTAACTCTGTAGTGCAATAAGTCTATAGCATGGGAAAAAAAAAGTGAGTATAAACAGATTTAAAGACTTACTAAGTGTAATAAACTAAGTATAATAACTAAGCCTTATTGGATCCTGATTTAAACAAACCCACTATAAAAGACATTTTTGAGGGGTGCCTGGGTGGCTCAGTCATTAAGCATCTGCTTTCGGCTCAGGTCATGATCCCAGGGTTCTGGGATTGAGCCCCACATGGGGCTCCCTGCTCAGTGGGAAGCCTGCTTCTCCCTCTCCCACTCCCCCTGCTTATGCTGCTCCCTCTCTCACTGTGTCTCTGTCAAATAAATAAATAAAATCTTAAAAAAAAAAAGACATTTTCTTACATAACAATACTGTTATCATATCTTTTAGGATTAGTAATTCCTTAGTTTTATCTCATACCCAGTCCATGTTTAGTTTTTTGCAATGGTCTCAAAAATGTCTTTTTTTGGATGCCTGGGTGGCTCAGTAGGTTAAAGCCTCTGCCTTAACCTCTCCCGCCAAGCGGAGAGCCCAACTCGGGGCTCGATCCCAGGACCCTGAGATCATGACCTGAGCCGAAGGCAGAGGCTTAACCCACTGAGCCACCCAGGCACCCCAGAAAATGTCTTTATTTTCTCTACTCTTATGTATGTTTGACATAATTTTATATAATGAAATTGAGTAAGATAAAATAAAAACACTCTACAAGCCAAGCAAAACATACCTGGAAGTCTACATCTAACCCATTGGTTATCAGTTTGTCACCTTCTGCTTAGAACTTGTCAGCAGGTAAGAGCTCAACTCTGAAATTCATGTCTCTGGTTGCTTACACCTAACTCCCTTGCTCCCACTGAATTGCTTTGCTGTCCTCATTATAAATAACTTCCTGTTCCTTCTCTCCATTCCTCCTGTTTGGGCTTCCCTATACTTCCCAAGGCTAACCATTTGAACAATTACTTGATTCCATTCCAGAATCCCTCTCCACTTTTGAGTTCACTTCTACCTCAGCAATCTCTGCTTTGAGTAACTTCCATGGCCCATATCTGATGTACCTTATAAAGCACCCAACACAGTGCCAAATAAATTTGCTGATCTCCTCAGAAAAGGTCTGGATTAGAAAGCAATTCAGTCAATGGCTTAGCTGAGAATAAAGCAATTAGGTCTTTCCCCCTTGATTATACAACTCTTTTAATGCAATTATCAAGAGTTTTGATTTCTGATTCTTTCATGAAGAGCAAACTTTATGTTGAACAGTTTGTGTCTTTCTAGGTTTCTTTACACCATCCACCCCACACCACCACCACCCTTTTACCCTTATGGTTCTCCACCTTCCCTGAAATCTATGACTCGCACGGATTCTAGTACCTGAGTGAACCACCAAATGTTTTCGCAGGCTAGAATACTCAGCAAAGGAACGGCCACATCCTTGGGCTTCACAAAGGAAAGGCTTCTCTCCTAGAGACAGAAAATTACATAAAGAGTCAGTCTTCTGATGAATTGACTATTAATCTCTTTTCCCATTAACTTTATCCAGTTTCCGATGACTTGCTCAGATTTCTTGAATTCGGGCGATGCAGTTTCAGCGGGGATACCTATCCATCAAATGTTGCCTCTCAATGGTCTCCTGGGCAACAGCCCACCAGACAGCCCTCCCCTCTTCTTTAGAGTGGCTACCTCTAAGCACCATACTTCATTCTCCTTCCTGGCTCAAGCGCTGACCCCAGCTACACTGACCTACCTTCTTCAGTGATCCCATCCTTTTTGAGGGTATCAAGATTAACACCACATATGCTGTTGGGAGTTTTACCCTATATTAATTCTTTCTTTGATTCAGTTTCTAAATCCACTAAAAAGTATAGATTTCTAAAGGTTATTATAAAATAGGTTTTACATAGTCCCACTATCTAAAGCAAACAAACAAAAACAGATATTCAGTCAGAGGTACAAAGAAAAATCTGTAACAATATGATAAAGTAGTTATATCCTGATAGTGCTATTATGGGTGATTTCCTTTCTTCTTTGTGCTTCTCTGTAATTTTCATTGTCTACAATATTATTATTTTAAAAACCAAAGATGCATGGTAAAAACGAAATAAGGCCTATAGACTAACTGATAGTACTATTAACTTTCTGGTTTTGATATTGTACTGTGGCTATAGAAGGTGTCACTTTTTGAAAAAGCTGGGTAAGACACACAACACAACTTTTTGTACTATTTTCACAAATTCTCATGAGACTAATTCTTTCAAAATAAAAAGTGAAAAAAAAATCAGAGATGTAGTTCCTATCCGAGGGTCACAGACTAGTGTGAGTGATAAATATATTCATCAATAACTTTAAAATAAATTCCTGTACAAAAACATGCAATAAGTATTTAGAAAAGGAAGGAATTCTGGGGCACCTGGGTAGCTCACTCGGCTGGGCATCTGACTCTTGATTTTGGCTCAAGTCATGATTTCAAGGTGGTGGGATCAAGGGCCACCCAACCCCACCCCATGCTGCTCAGCAGGGAGTTTACTTCTCTCCCTCTGCCCCTCCCCAATGCTTGAATGTGCTATCCCTCTCTGTGAAATAAATAAATCTTAAAAAAAAAAATTAAGTTAACATAATACAGTCTCAAAAGATTCTGAGAATTGAGACACTACCCTATACTTTCAGCATAGGGTCTGGCACATAGTCAGCCCTCATGGTAAGCCACCAAAATCAATAGCTTTAATTACTGCTGTCGCTACTAATAAAGATCTGTGGTCACTTCTGACATTTGAGATAAACTGGGCTGACAACAGCAACAGCATTTGAAAACAAAATCGTCATAAGAGCTTTGGAGTCTGATCGGAATTCAAATCCCAGCTCTGCCATTTCCTAGCTGTGTAATATTGGGCAAGTTGTTTAACTCTCTAACCCCCTATTTCTTCATCAATACAGTATCTAATTCATGAAGTATCCTTGAGGATTAAATGAGACAATGTATATGTACTTGATACATACTAAATTGCCTCAATTAAGTGCTAACTTTTATTATTATATGAATTGTGGCGACTGGGATCTGTGAGGCATCCAGGGAGAAATGATCTCACTGTGCCCAGAGACCGCGGCAGGAGATACACTGAGTGAAATGGGAGAAACCACAAGTTCTGGAAATGGTTAGCAATTAGGAGATTAACATGGGAGAGCTGACAGAACAGAATGACAGAATGGAGAGAGAAAATAAGGTCACACTCCACAGAAAAAGAAAGCATTTTAAGATGTTCAGTTTTATCCAATATACAAAGAGGACAAGCAGCAAGAAGGGGTTAATGAATTCAACAATAAGGCATGGTGAACTCTACTTCTTCCCTTATCTAGTCTGCTAGATGTTTTTCTTGTTCTTTTATTCAAAGTGCTTCTTGGAGCAAGTATAGTTTAGTCTCTCAAGAAAAAGCTGGGGAGAGAGCTATTCTGCCCTGAAACATCCAGTGGTAATGTCCATCTAGCAGGTATCACAGGGACATACCTGGAACAAATGTGGCTTCAGCTTGGGTTTTACTTTTTAATCCCTTTAATTGTATCTGCTGTCATTTTAGCAATGCAAGAAGAAAGAAGAGACAAAGAAAGTGGCAAGAGTGGGAAAGAACAGTTACGCATCCTCAGAGACTGGCCTTGGTTCAGTGATTAAGCTCCAACAAGAAACTTAGTACATTTTAGGCCAAGTGGCTTGATAAGTCACCCTTAAACTCTTAGAATGAGATTCAGGTTATCTTTATTTTGCTCCTTTGATATTAACATGCTATTTGACCCAAATCAAGTCACTTTCCCATTCTGCTTCTGATGCTGTGAGGCTCCGCCAAAAAAGCAAGCCCCTCAAAGTCAGGGATTTGTCTCAGCTTTTGTATTCCCCCCTTACCTTATCCCATTTAGTGGCTGGAAGAGGATCTGTATGGTTTGTGTGATTCAATAAATATTACTGATCAAAATTACAACCGTGTATCTGTCAAAGATATTTGGAAATACTGATTTTGTCCACATCTCATCACATCATTATTATCAGAGAAGGTCTTATATCCCTTCCTACACTTAGGCTCCTACAGGCAGAAATCAACACTGTCCGTTCCTCACACACAGGTGAAAGGTCAATAAATGTTACTGAATTAACTGAAAAATGCCATGAACCATGTGAGAAAAAGAAATTCCATATTTGGAGTTCTAGCAACAAACCTAAACCTTCATTTCTATTCCCATCTTAGAGCCTTTCCTGAGGACAGACAAGCAAACCCCAAGCCCAGGGGTAGACTGCCTACAGGAAAGTTGGAGTTGCACACACCTGTATGGATGCGCAAGTGGTTCTTCAGATTTCCAGCTGTAGTGAACTGCTTACCACAGCTAGACTCGGGGCACATAAAGGGCTTCTCCCCATTATGGGTCCTCATGTGCACCTTCAGTCTCTGCAGCACATAGAAGCTTTTCCCACAACCTTCTGCAGGACAGATGAAAGCGCGGTCATTTCTGGGGAGGGAAAAAAATCACATAAGCAACAATACCTGAAAATGCTCTTTTCTAGAAAGGACAAATCAAAGCTCCTATTGCATCTCAAAGCAGACAGTAAATCCCAAACCTGGATATACCAGAATCATCTGAAGTTTATTAAAACCACAAATGCCTCAGGCCCTACTCCCCACCTCCTTTTTTTAAAGTAATCTACACCTAACGTGGGGCTTAAACTCATGACCCCAAGATCAAGAGTTGCATGGTCTATCAACTGACCCAGCCAGGTGCCCCACACCTTACTTCTTGAATACTGATTTCACAGGTTTATGAGTGACACCCATGCTTAAATATATATTAAGTTTTCCAAGAAATTATATTTTATAATGAGATTCCAGAACTCTTGTTCTAAGATGCTTAGGTGCCAAATGTCTTATTAAATATTTATGAAGAATGAGGTACATGAGACAATGCAAACCTTTTTATTAAAAAACAAAAGACATCTTAATCACGAGCAAACTGGAACCCTGGCTTTCCTTTAATTTGTCCACTGGGGGACAAGCTCTTCCAGAAGCATCAACATTCTTGAGCTCCAAGTATGGAACTCAGATATGCTCACCGATGCGTTTTGAGATGGTACTTGAAGTGAGCTGGCCACACAAATGTCCGGTCACAGCCTTCAACTGTACATTTGAGCTTCTTTTCCACTTGAGGAAGGGGCCCAGAATCTTTGGGCTGCCCATCACCAGAACTAAGGTGGACATTTTCTCCTGTAACAGAGTCACATATTTGTAATCCAGGGAAGGAAGCTGCTGAGGTACTTTGGTTCAAACAATAAAGCTCCTATATTTTACTCCTACTGACCAATAAGCAGATAACTATCTTCAGCTTCCCTAGCTCTCTTTATATCCATTTAACAACAAAAGTGAGCACACAATTTGTTCCCATTCCCTTACTCTAGAGAATTATCAAAAGCCATCATGTTTTGTTTAACAAGACCAGGCATCTTTGGCAAGTGTAAGAAATATCCACAATGGTTTCACATAAAAAAGGAGAGTTAAACCTATCCTGCATTACACAAATCAGCAGGGAAGCATATATGTCGACACCCAGGGTGGGATGCTAAAGATGGTTTCTTGTTCTAGGTTATCACCAAACTTGTATTTATTCTAGGAGGGACAGCCATTCTGGCTTAGTTCTGGGCTTATGGTTGTGATTTCTTTTGTAAATGATCATTCTTAGATTTCTATCTTCTGAGGTCAGTTTGGCTGTTTCTATCACTTTAGAGAATAAGAACAACCTTCCAATTTCCTGTGCCACTTCTCGTTAAGAATGCAAAAACTCAGCTGATTTTATAATTTCTAACCACATTTTAAAAAGCTAGAAACAACTTCAACTGAAGTTTTTTGTTCAGCAGAACAAAAGGAAGGGAGAAGAGGAGCATGTAGTGCAGTGCCTCCCTTAAATTTAAGTGAAATCAGTTAATTAAAGTTTTATATAAATCCCAGATTCACAGGTAGTACTCCTTTTCTTTCATTTTCTTCAAGATATAGCTGGACATTAACAGAGAAAAATATTTACTACTTAATTATGCTACATGCAAATAGAGTATATCTTTCTATGACATATACCTCAAGAATAGGATTTGTATTTTCAAATTTCCCTCTCAAAAGCCAAGAAAAGGGACAATAAATGTGGTCCCCATCATATTTCCTGGAACCTGACAGCTGATCAAGGAAGGTTTCCATCCCAAATATTAGTCTTATTCTCTTCCTGCCCTACATTTTCCTTGCTGTACATGTCACCAAGTGCTAATCATAAAACTAAATGCTCCAAGGTCAGAGTAGACTCTACGATGCCTTTTGCTAGTTAATATTAATTTTTTTCTTTTTTAGTATTGTCTCACAGTTTTTTATTTAATTGAAAAACAGCTGCACATAGGTAAACTTTAGACAGTACAAAACTGTATATACCATAAAGGAAATTTCCCACCAACTCCGGAGCTTCAGCTAATTAATTTCTAATGAAAAATCAGTAGAAATGAATACAGAAATTTAAACTGCTGACATTTGGGACTTTGTGCATTCAGTGTTGTAGATACAATGAGAACACTGATATAATCATGAAATTTAAAAACTGCTCAGAAGAGTGAATCGCCTTGTATTTGAGTCCTTATGAAACTACTCCTTTAAAAACACAAAGCACTGTTTGCAGAAGATGGATTAGTTTAAAATGACATCAAGCAAGGGCAGAAATCATCTGATGAACTAGTTCCCCCCAAAAAGGGAAAGACAAATTCAACACCTTATACAGCTCATGTTGTGTTAACACTGTAAACACTTTAAAGATCCCACAGTTATGTGAGGTCTTTGGGATAAAATTTCCAGTGAAAATATCATATATAGTATGGGTCAGTAAACTTACACTGTAAAGGGCCAAATACTAAATATTTTTGGCTTAGAGGACCATATGGTCTCTGTCACAACTACTCAACTTTGCTACTGTAGCAGCCAGACAATTTGCAATGAATAGACATGCCTATGTTCCAACAAAACTTTATTTACAAACAGGTGGTTATTTGGCCCTTTGCTAACCCCTTATATAAAACATCATATACGAAATTTAAATATATCTATATTTCAATCAACTTAGAAGTGAAGGTGTGTTCTGAGAAACTGCTACAGGACTCATAAAATGGCTTTAGTAACAACAAAGATATTTATGTTAAAGATGCATTTAAATACCAAATAAAATCATTAAGTTAGTGGGTGAAAAGCAATATTAAATTAATATATTTCATGATTTAAAATGTGTATGTAATCAAAATAATAAAATTTTCAAAAACAACTTACAGTGTTTAATTTTATCTATATGCCTTTAACAGTTTATATATCTAAATTAGCCCCCGAAAAGGTTTTATGGAATCATCTCACTGACAAAATAGAAGACTGTCATATATTTGGGCTCACTTTACACTCAAGTATACAAGGTAGTTGTTAGGTAGTAAGGTAACATATTTTTAGAGTAATAAAAACATCCACACAGTGCTTTGCTGGTTTTAAGCATTTCCCAGACAGAATCTTATTTAAATCTCCAAAACAACCCAATAAGGTAAGCTACTCAATCTCTGTATTCTGAACATGAGAAAACTGTGGCTAAGGTTAAATCCCCCAGGCAGAGGATGAGTTAATGACAGCACCAGGTCTGGATCCCAGGTCTCCAGATGCCAAACCCTAAGTTCCTTCCCCACACAGCTTCTTTCTGGCACATATGGCATTACTCCCTTAAAGCACTGAGGAGAAGCAGACAGCTTCAGGATCCAGAGATTAGCAAAAGCATCTCAGGAAGACTCTGAACTTTACAGCCTCCCCAAAATGGTAAAATTGGCCATTCTAAGCAGCACTACAGTAGTCAAAGCAGAACTAATTATTCTGAAACTAAGAGAAGTCTGGAGTTCTCTTTGCAGTGACATGGATGGAGCTAGAAACTATGATGCTAAGTGAAATAAGTCAGTCAGAGAAGGACAAATACCTATGATCTCACTCACAGGTGGTATTTAAGAAACAAAAGAGCAAAGGGGGGAAAAAAGGAGAGGCAAACCAACAAATAGACTCCTACCAATAGAAAACAACTGATAGTTACTAGAGGGGAAGTAGGTGGGGGGAATGGGTGAAATAGGTGATGGAGATTAAGGAGTGCACCTGTGATGAGCACCTGGTGTTGAATAACTATACTGGACACCTGAAACTAACATTAAGCTGTATGTTAACTAACTGCAATTTAAATAAAAACTTAAAAAAAAAGAAGTTTGGAGTTCTCCATGTTAGAGTTAGGTTAGTGTTTCTAAAACTGGAATATTCTCAAATATTCTCAGGGATCCTGGAGAAAGTTTCTAATTTTTTATTTTCACTTGCACGGTAATCAAAGAATAGTCATAAGCACATTCTAGATCATCCACATGCGTTGTGAACAGCCATGTACCAACATAAGATTTCAGTGCTTAAGCTTAGTTTGTGATAATGATACTGTGTATCTTACCTTAATAATTTGTTGTAATACCTTAACTGTCACAGATTAAAAAGAAAATATAGAAGCAGCTCTAAAAGTATTGTGGCATGTTACATAAGCAAAGGTTCTGCACTGGTTTAGGAGTCATTTAAATAGAGTCATGATCCTCAAGCTTTAACATATATTGGAACCACTGAGAGGGCTTACTAAAAGAACACATGTTTCTGACTCAGTAGGATGAGACCTGAGAATCTGTATTTCTAAGTTCCCAAGTGATGCTGATGATCCAAGGACTACACCTGAAAACTACTAGATAGAGAAAAGTGGCACAGAGTTAGTACAGGCATGTTGAAATCAAAAGAAACAGTGCTATAGACTGCCTGGATATCCAAGGTCGTATGATGAATGGGTTCCAAAAAAAAAAAAAAAAAAGCAGTGGTAGCTACTAAAATTGCTAACTTGCTATGAGTAGCAATTCAGTTTCAACAAAACACCATCATCTGCCAAAATAAAATATTAATTTATTTTCACTGGTTATGTAGTTTTATTTCTATTAATTGGTAATACTGCTTTGATTTTATAATGGTATAAAAGCTCCAAGTATAGGGAACAGTACAATTAAAAACAATTCAAGAGAACACCTTGATCTGTGAAAATGTTTTCCCTTTAAAGGGGCTCTGCACATTATTTAAAGCTGACAATTGAGAATGCTAGCGTTGATTTTGCATGTGAATCTGAAACAGTGAAGTTATTCTATAGAAAATAACACAAACAATGTACACATTTCTAGCTGTCTGCTCTCACCAATAAAATAACTTAGATTACAGTCATTGCATTACCAAAATCTCCACACAGAATACCGGAAATGAAAACATCACATGTGTCTCACCATTGCTGCTGGTTTTTGCATTCTTTGCCAGTTGTGCGCGAGTAGCAGCAATCAAACTATCATGAGCCAACTCCTGAACCCGGAGGAACCATGGAATGCTACTGTCTGTGCTCTCACTGGAGAGGAAATCATTCCCTGAATCCTCTGCCTCATCTTGTACAAACACTAAGTGCTCAGCCGAAGAGCCCAGACCTGGAAGAAACAAGAGGATATGTGAAAGTTACCCATCAAGTTACCCTTTTATCGGCCCTGGCTCAGATACTTCGTGGCCTGAATCAGCTATTCCAGATTTTCACCTCTCACCTCAAGCTTCTCTTCTCCTACTACATTAGGTTATCACCTTTCCACTCCCAGACTGGCTTATCTTTCTTACCACCTCTGGTTTCAGAGGCAAAGCTGTCCCTCCAGGGCAAGTAAGCTAGTATCCTGACACTATCAGTCATCTCTCTGCCATCTGCAAGCCATTCCTCTCTACTGGCCACCTTACAACCTCCCTCTTAGAGCCTTTAAATCTGTCTCACCCATCTTTATTTTTAAAAAGAGAGAAAATCCCAAGTACTTCTCTAGCTATTCACTGTCTCACAGTCAAGTTTCCTGAAAGTTTAACTCCTAACTTTTGTATCCACTCTCTCACCTGTTATCCGCTCCCCACCATGGTCAGAACCCTGGCCTCCACCTCTACTACCTCAAGTAACAACTGCTCTTCCTTGGGTCACCAGACATACTTCCCAGCCCTCATCTCACTAGGCTCTCCTGGGATTTACTAACTTTTCTTCTTTAAGACATTTTCCCTCTCCTGGCTTCTCCCATACCATTCTCCTTCTGTTTTCTTTATCCTTCTCTAGCAGCTCCTCCCCACTCTTCTGTTACCCTCTGAAATGTTTTCTCCAAGGTCCCATATTTGCCTTTTTTTCTGTTCATGCTCTTGAATCAAAGAATCCATGCTCAGTTTCATACATTTCCTGAATGCTGATAAGCACCAAAACAACTTATTTCACAGAAGACATTTCTAGAACTCTGTAACTGCCTAAAGGACACCTCCTCATGAATATCCCTCTGAAATCCCAACATCATTAAGCACAAACAGGAACTAATTATCCTCCCCCAACCCTGTTCTTGGGCTATCTTGCTGAATGGCACAATCTAATTTCCCAAACAAGAAACTTCTGAGTCATCCTAAAGTCTACCTTCTTCCTCTACACATTCAACTTATCACCAGGCTATACCAATTTTCTAAAATTAAAAAAAATAATAAGTCTTCTTTCCATTTTAAGTATGACTGAGTTAAATATGCCCCTCCCCCAGTTTTTTTTCTTAAGCATGAGCAGAGTTCAGAAAAGGATAAAGAATACCTGCTCTTGTTAGGTTAAGAAGAATAAAAGAAGTGCTATCACTTGGCTGTAGATCTTGCAACAAGCTAGGAGACTCTGGAGTGGACAAAAACTCCGGGGACTTCTGTACAGTCTGAGCCCTCGTCTCCTCTCCGTCTGGGCCCACATTCACCTGAAGGCTTCTCAACACAGCCGAGGAAGGGACTTCCTTGGAGGAGTTTGTATGACTTGGAGTATCATCTAGCAAAGGAAAAATACCATGGCTTTATGTAGCACCTATCTCCACAGAGCTCACCATTCTGATACACAGCACCCTTACAACAGCCTTTTTAGGAGCAGCAACATTTTTATTTTACAAATACAAAATTTCCCTCAGAAGAGAACAGAGTGATGACTTTTAAGTTTTAAAGGGAGTCAGCCAAAATGTGAGGACAAACTCCTTTGACACTTGGCAGTAACAACCAACCAACCATCCATATCTGGACACTACAGGCCTTTGTCCTTTCAAGGCCAGAAACCAGTACTTTTCCCCTCGAAAAATATAGTTACACAATGAATACTAACTCAAGAATAGGATCTAAATTTTAAATTCTTTTTCTTGGGAAGAGATCCTTCCCTTTAATTTTTATAGCATGTATGTGACAGTTCTGTTGAGTCATTGGGGGGAAAAAACCACACTGAAATGTAAAGAAACAATTCAGAAGACTTGCTCTCTAGAACTTTATTCTAAAGGGAGGAATGAATTTCCAAAGGTTTTGGGTTGCAACAAAATGAGGAATTGCACTGTAGAGCTAACATATCCAATGTTTTCAGGGGTTTCAGTCATCTTTAGAAAAGGCAGATAATTTTTTTTCTTTTTTTAAAGTAAGATAACAGATAAGATTATAGGAATGAAAGTAAAAAACTAGGGATAGTACTGCCGTTTCAAAGTCTAATGGAATAGTACAATATGAATGTACTTAATGTCACAGAACTGGTTAAAGAGTAAATTTACTAAAATGGTTAACTGGTTTAAATGGCAAATCTTTAGTTATGTTTATTTTATCATACACAAAAATTTTTTTAATGAAGTTCATAGCAGTACTGTTTGTCATAGTAAAACACTGGAAAATAAATATTCATCAAGTGTCATGGATAAAGAAGCTGTGGTTACACCCATATAACAGAACATTATACAGCAATGAAACCAAACAAACCACAGCTATATATACACAAGGATGAATCTCAAAACTATACAGTAACAGAAGAAAGGTACAACATACATTCATATGATTCGAAGGCCTAAAAACACCTAAGATTAAACTGCATTGCTTAGATCTCTGTGGTTAAACTGGGAAACAAATATCGATCAGATAATTGAGGGTAATGGTGCCCTATGAAGAACAGAAGTTGTCTTTATCAGGGAGGGACCCATAGGGGCTTAGGAGCTGGCAAGGTTTTACTTCTTTTCTTTTTTTTTAAAGATTTTATTTATTTATTTGACAGAGAGGTAGAGAGCACAAGTAGGTAGAGCAGCAGGGAGAGGAAGAAGCAGGCTCTCTGCAGCGCAGGGAGCCCGATGTGTGACTCGATCCCAGGACCCTGGGATCATGACCTGAGCCAAAAGCAGCAGCTTAACCGACTGAGCCACCCAGGCACCCAAGGTTCTACTTCTTGATTGGGTGGTGGGTATCTCCTTTATAGTAATTCTTTGAAATGTATAAACACAGGATCTCATACTTTTCTCTATCTATCACAAATACCAACTAAAAAGAAAACATACCAGCCATGCATGGAATGATACACCCATATTTAAGAGGGAGGGGAATAAAGTTAGGGACATGTGCATATACATTTGTGTTTATAATATGATGTTTCATGAGCTGGGAGGTGAATTTCATCTATTACTATTGATACAATAATTTCACTTATTATTTTGTTTCATTATATAATTCATTATATAAATTTATTATAAATGAATTTCATTTATTATTGGTATAATAACTTCATTTATTATTATTGATAATTGGTTATCTGAAATATTTTCGGGGGCACCTGGGTGGCTAAGTCAGTTGGGCATCTGCCGTCGGCTCAGGTCGTGGTCCCGAAGCCCGGAGATCAAGCCCCACATCAGGTTCCCTGCTCAGTGGGGAGAATTCTTGTCCCTCTCCTCCTCACCCCACTCATGCAGTCTCTTTCTCAAATAAATAAAATCTTTAATATAAAATAAAATAAATAAAATAAAATAAAATAAAATAAAATAAAATAAAATAAAATAAAATATTTTTAATCAGGGTACCTGGCTGGCTCAGTCAGAAAAGCATAAGTCTCTTGATCTCGGGGTTTTGAGTGTGAGCCCAACAATGGGTGTAGAGATTACTTAAATGAATGAATAAATAAATAAAAACTTTTAAAAAACAAAATATATTTTTTTAAAGATTTTATTTATTTATGTGACACAGAGAGAGAGATCACAAGTAGGCAGAGAGGCAGGCAGAGAGAGGCGGAAGCAGGCTCTCCGCTGAGCAGGGAGCCCGATATGGGCCTCGATCCCAGGACCCTGAGATCATGACCTGAGCCGAAGGCAGAGGCTTTAACCCACTGAGCCACCCAGGCGCCCAAAAACAAAATATTTTTAATCGAAATTAAAACAAAAGGGCCACCTGGGTGGCTCAGTCATTGGGCAGCTGCCGGTCTGATCCCAGGACCCTGGGATTGAGCCCCACATGGGGCTCCCTGCTCAGTGGGAAGCCTGCTTCTCGCTCTCCCACTCCCCCTACCCCCACTTGTGTTCCCTCTCTAGCTGTCTCTCTGTCAAATAAATAAATATCTTTTTAAAAATTACAACTAAAATTAATGTAGAAAAGATTAATGAGGGACACCTGGGTGGCTCAGTGGGTTAAAGCCTCTGCCTTCACCTCAGGTCATGATCCCAGGGTCCTGGGATCTCAGGGTCCTGGGATCTCAGGGTCCTGGGATCGAACCCCACATTCGGCTCTCTGCTCAGCGGGGAGCCTGCTTCCTCCTCTCTCTGCCTGCCTCTCTGCCTACTTGTGATCTCTCACTCTCTCTGTCAAATAAATAAATAAAATCTTAAAAAAAAAGAAAAAATTAATGATTTTGTTCTTTTCACTTCAATATTGTTAAAATATTTATTCAACAAATTAAAATTGGGAGAGAAAAATTTAAGCCCAATGAAGATCAAAATTTAGTAGCACATGAAAATGTACACATACTGAAAATCCGTAAGGAGTTGGAAAAACTCCAACATACCAGTAGAAAAACAGGAGTTGAATGACAGAAGACAGGTGAAAGCTAGGAACTAGACAGGGAAACCTTAAGTCAACACTGGTTAGTTGCATGTATCTGCCCTTCTTGAATCTTTAAACGTTGAAAAAGATTTTAAAGTCACTTCAAAAATCACCACCAGTAGAGAACAGTAACCAGAAGACTTTATAATAAGCTGTCACTAAACACCAATAGGTGGTGACCCTCCAGTGATTTAACATCAATATTCCAAATTTTAAATATTCCAATTTCCAGAAAATAAAGAACTCACTGAAACCAAAAATAATGTTCTCCTTGCTCACAGTCAAGGCACAGGATCTCCTTCTCCCCATCCAAAGTTAATCTCACAACTCATGGTCAGCATTTTAGTTCCTCCTCCTTCTTCTGGAGCCTCCCCACTAATTAGCCACTCTTCCTGTTTGCAGTTTCTCTAACTGGCTCTTTCCTCATTAGCATGAAACCATCCTCAAATATTTCAGATCTTAAAAAGGAATTCTGCCATCTACCTTATGTCCTTTTCTTTTTCCTTCCCATAGCAGGAGAGCCTTGAGAAAGTGCAGTTACTTCCCCAACTATACTTACCTTGCACTGATACCTCAACCCTCTACAACCTGGCTTTCCATTCTGTTTCCATACAACAGGTCCTGCCAATGTCAACAAAGGCTTTGCTGGCCCCATCTCATTGGGACAGTCCCTATTCCATGGGCCTCTCAGAAGCATCTGACACACTATTCTCCTGAGTTCCATGCCTGCATTCTGTACCAGTATTTCTCTTACTGCTCTAGACTTTCCTTTTTCCCTCCTTCAAAGGCTCTCAGCTCTACCCTGTACCCTGAATAGGGAGTTCCACACTGGTCTTCTCTTCTTACTCTCATAGTCCATGTATGAATGATCCTATTCATTACTGTGGCTTAAACTACCCATGCACCTGTAACTCCCATGGTTGTTTATTCTCCATGATTCCTAGCTTTTACAGTTTCTACCAATCAGTTATAAAGTCATCTATCCCACCCCACCAGTATGATAAAGCAGGCTAAGCCCTTAAAACTTGCTTATTTTTTCCTTGTAATCTTCATTTTTACCTGGTAACATTAGCCGACTGCATTCTGAGGCCTCAGTCACTGGAAGGAGGGACAAGCAAGTAATGTCTTTAGCTTCTGATTCTACTAGCCCCTGTCCCAATGGGATGGACGTATTCTGAACAAACTGTACCAGGAGCTGGCAGGGGCGGGGGGCAGGGGGAAAGGAAGAGACAATATTGAAAAATACAAGTTGTTAGGAATGAATCTAAACCGCTGAATTTACCAAAAGTTCCTAGCATAATTAAGTCTTTACTGCTCATGAGTCTCAACCACATTCACAGAAAAACTAGATTAACTACAAAATAACACTTAAAGTTATTTTTATCAAGTGGTCTGTTCTAAAGAAAAGCTGTATTATATTGGCTCACTTAATCCTCACCATAACCCAGTAAGATTGAACATTTATTTTAAAGACAAGAATCAAAAAAAATTAATAAAGATAAGGAATCAAGTTGAAGACATCAAACGACTTATGTAAGGTCACATACTAGTAGGGGAAGTAAGTCTTCAAACTTATATCACCTGATTCCAAATGCACTGACCTTTCCACTATGTGACACAGATGTACTAAAATTAAAGCAAGAGAAATAAATAAAACTTTAAAAATGTTTAGGGGCGCCTGGGTGGCTCAGCCAGTTAAGTGTCTGACTCTTGATCTCAGCTCAGGTCTTGATCTCAGGGTTGTGAGTTCAAGTCCCATGAAGGGCTCCACAACTAGCGGGGAGCCTACTTAAAAAAATAAATAAAAATTAAATAATAAATAATATTTAAATCATCTAATTATATTTAGAAAGAAAACACTTTCAGATATATATAAAATTAATTGAAAAATGGTTGTGATAGTAAATATTTATATATGTATATACACATCCACATATATGTTATATAAAATTTTTGTCATTATATAATTACCTAGATGTACATGATAACTTACTTAAATAAACATAAAAAGTGATAGGTAAAAAGGAGTTTTTAAATCTTTGAGAAAGTACCTAGTGATAGAAAAAATAATAAACTAGTAGTCAACGACCAAAACCATATGGCCCATAAAAACTAAAATATTTTTTACAGAAGTTTATTGACTTCCTGAACTAAAGACAAACCTCAGAGGACAGCCCACAAAAAAAATATAAACAAACAAACAAACATAAATAAATAGCACTGCCTGGGCTCACCTCTGGTTTGGATTCTAACTCATCTGATAACATTGATTCAGCTTCCAAATCCTGTAGCTGTTCAGGGGACAGGTTAAAAATTTAATTCAGAGTCAATGACACCTTCCTGTTATGCTCATATTCCTCTAGAAAATGCTATGATTTTCCTGTAAGATGCTGTGCTGGGTGGGTAATCAGTTAAGCCTAAAAAAGGATGAGAGAGAGAGAGAGAATTAGAGTACTAGAAAAATGTAGCTAAATAAACAAAGGCACGTCTCTACATATCTGAAAATCACAAGCAAACAAAGAATTCAGCCCAAAACACTTGTTTTAAATTAGAACAAGCTCAACAGATGTCAAAATCCTTAAAACTCTTCCGGGGACAGCATCCACAGGCATTCAGAATGGTCCAGCGTTCGACCTACCGTGGTAGGCTGTCCTACAATACAGCCTCGAACAAACCTAGGCTGTCCCAAACCCCTGGTAATAGAATCGTTTACCTTTATACCAAGAAGGTTGGGAAAGCACCAAAATCTGCATGTGGTGTGTGCCCAGGCCGACTTCGAGGAGTTCGTGCTGTGAGACCTAAAGTGCTTATGAGGTTGTCTAAAACGAAAAAACACGTCTACAGTGGTTCCATGTAAAGTGTGTTCGTGACAGGATCAAGCGTGCTTTCCTTATCAAGGAGCAGAAAATCATTGTGAAAATGTTGAAGGCACAAGCACAGAGTCAGAAAGCTAAATAAAAAAATGAAACTTTTTTGACTAATAAAAAAAACCAAAAGGCAAAAAAAAAAATCCATCAAAAATTGTATTTCGTAGAATTTCTACTTCTAGTAATCTATCTTAAGAAAAGGTCTTAAAAATAGAAAAAGTATACACCCAAAGAATTTCATGTTAACATCTATAATAATAAACAACTGCAAGCAAGATATAAATACACATATACACCCAACACTTAGGGAATGGTTAATTAGATTATGGCACTGTCACTTAAAAATATGGTTATAAAAATAATGCAACAACAACAAAAAGTGCTAACGACATGTAAAATTACAAAAACAAAATACAAAATTATACACTTGCTATTACTAAAACAAGATATGAACAGAAAAAAGTAAAAGGAAATTAATATGACTATGATAGTAGTTATTAGGAGGCAGCCTAGTATGACATTTTTCTCTTCTCAAGTTCCTCATCTTTCTAAAAGTAGTTATATAGTCAAAATCTGAACAATGTTTCCCAAAAGTAGTACCCTTGGGACCCTGGTGTAGCTATTTTCCCCCCATAATTAAAATTCTTACTTTCTTATCACTTAATTTTTTTTCAGACTTTTGACAAAAAAGTCCACTGTATTTTGTACAATTGTTGCTAAAACTGGTACGACTAACATATACAAAGTAATTGTACAGTGTAAAATGTACCCAGGATGGGAGTTTTCAATTAATACCAAAGTTGACTGGAAAGTTAGAACAAGGCAGGCTTACCCTGCAAAAAAGGCATTTAGAAGTTCCTGAATAAATGTTTATTTGTCCTGTTGGTTCCTTCCTACCCCCCTTGCTAGCTTCCAGAAATCCTCATTTTCATCATAAAAAAATAACGATTCACAAGATGTAAATGAAAGTGTCCTTTATTTGTTTCCCACACAAAATCAAGTATCATAAATCTCTGACTTTTCCTTTCCCATTTGTTTTTCTTATTCCACCCCTATACATAATAGTTCAATGCTGTTTATTCCTCCCTCTTTTTCACAGAGTAAGGAACCAAGATTCAGTGCTCAAGTTATTAAGTTGCAGAACCAGGACTCCCACCCACAGAGCTGGTTGGCATAAACAGTGATTTCATCTATCTACTTACATCTATCTACATCTCTCCTTGAAACACCAGGGTTTAAGAATTCCTTCTCCCCAATTCCAGTTCGTCTCAAGAAGCCAAGAAATAACCAAATATTTGTTCAGGTTATTCTTAAGGTTCCTCAAACTCTGAGTTTCCAGGATTGTAAAATCTCTAAGAAACTAGACGACTATTTGCTGCCCTTTGTATTTGTTAGGCTTCTTAGAAACCAATGATGCATAAATAAATAAATAAATAAATAAATAAATAAAAAGAAACCAATGATGCTGGCTGCATTTCCATTATCCTTACCTAATGAAAAATGAAAAAAAAATGAAATTTATGAATATTATGAATATGAATGTGCACTGAACAAGGGAAAAATCACATACTAGATACTTACTTTTCCAAAGCTATAACTTAAAGAAGGAAACTGCCACCTCTCTTACAGTTTAAGAGCCACCTCTAGATCACCATTTCGCAAGGGTCTGTGGTTATCTATGGTATCTTTTTATTTTAGTGTCTTCATTTCAGTAATAATTTTTCAAAAAATTAACACAAGCATTTTCTGGAACAAATGGGTATCCATATTATAACTGAGTTCTGTGCAAATTTGTTGCCCATGTTTGTGGTTTGTATGAGCACTATATGAACTAAAGAGAGACTAGTAGTATAGAGCAGCATAGGCATGCTGACCTCAAAAGAATCTGCACTGGAGCACTCAGTACCTAGCAAGTGCACTGTATGAATCTCATCTTTAACACAGCAACTCACTGTGTATATTAGCTAGAAGTGTGATGGCAAATATGCAATTAAATTTGTTTCTATTCTCGGGGTGCCTGGGTGGCTCAGTGGGTTAAGCCTCTGCCTTCGGCTCAGGTCATGATCTCAGGGCCCTGGGATCGAGCCCCGCATCGGGGGGGGGGTGTCTCTGCTCAGCAGGGAGCCTGCTTCTCCCTTTCCCTCTCCCTGCCTCTCTGCCTACTTGTGATCTCTCTCTGTCAAATAAATAAAATCTTTAAAAACAAAATTTGTTTCTATTCTCAATTCCCACTATCATTTAACAGATTTCAAAAACTTCAATGCAAATTTTTAAATAAGAGCTTCACTGAGATATAATTCATATACCATACAATTCACTCATTTAAAGAGTACAGTTAAATTGTTTTTAGTATATTCAGAGTTGTGCAACCACAACCACAATCAACTTTACAACAATTTCATCACTCCAAAAAAGAAATCCTGTACCTATCAGCAATCACTCCCCATTTCCTCCCAAACCCTCCGCTGACCAGGCCTAGTCAACCACCAATTCCTATCTCTATGGATTTGCCTATTCTAAACATTTCTTATAAATGGAATTATACATGTGACCTTTTGTTGTTGGCTGCTATCACTTAGCATAATGCTCCCAAGGTTCATCCCTCTTGTAGCATGAATCGCTACTATCTTTTTATTGCCAACGATATTCTTTTTTTTTTTTTTAAAGATTTTATTTATTTATTTGACACAGAGAGAGAGATTACAAGTAGGCAGAGAGGCAAGCAGAGAGAGAGGAGAGAGGAGGAAAAAGGCTCCCTGCTGAGCAGAGAGCCCGACGTGGGCCTCGATCCCAGGACTCTGGGATCATGACCTGAGCCGAAGGCAGGGGCTTTAACCCACTGAGCCACCCAGGCGCCCTGCCAACGATATTCTATTGTATGGATATACATTTTATTTATCCATGTATCACTTAATGGACATTGGATTATTTCTACAATTTGGCTATTATGAATAATGCTGCTATGAACATTCATGTACAAGTTTTTGAGTATACATATGTTCTTACTCTTTGGGGAATATATCTAGATGAGGAATTGCTAGGTCATATGGTAACTCTATGCTTAACCTCTTGAACAATTACCAGGCTGTTTTCCAAAGTGTCTGCACCATTTCATAATCCCACTAGCAGTGGATTTCTCTCCATCCTCACCAACACATTATTATAGCCCTACTAGTAGGTGTGAATGGTAACTCATTGTGGTTCAGAGTTGCATTACCTGATGACTAATGATGTGAGCATCTCTTCATGTGCTTATAGACCATTTATACATCTTTTTAGAAGAAATACTTATTCAGATCACTGGCCCATTTTTTAAACTGAGTTGTCTTTTTATTATTGAGTTGTAAGAAGTCTTTATATAGTCTGGATACAACCCCGTTATGAG
Organism: Ailurus styani; assembly: GCA_002007465.1. NCBI lineage: Eukaryota > Metazoa > Chordata > Mammalia > Carnivora > Ailuridae > Ailurus > Ailurus styani. Next base: position 9,026,702 of record LNAC01000027.1, on the reverse strand, counting down.
ATACATGATTTGCACAAACTTTCTCCAATTCTGTGTGTTCTCATTTGAAACAAAAATCTTATCTTCATTTGAACAAGGCAACTCTAACTCTGCTGTTTGCTAACAATACCTCATTAAAAAATTGGCATTCAAGGACTTCTAGTCAGTTTTGGTTACATGTGAGATCCCATTATCACATGCTGGTTAACAATGTCTTGACACTTTAAATACATACCTTGTATGATATTCTCTGCATAGTACTACTAAAGTTAAAATGTAGAAACAGAGGAAATACATTACTGAACCCAAGGCTAAATCTTTCCACTATTAAGTTCAACATTAAGTATTGCATTTCAGCAAAATGACATTTCTACCACATTAATATGAATAAGTTATTTTGAATTTTGTTTTATGGTGTGGTTTACAACTCTAAACTTAGGGCACCTGGGTGGCTCAGTGGGTTAAAGCCTCTGCCTTCGGCTCAGGTCATGATCTCAGGGTCCTGAGATCAAGGCCCACATCGGGCTCCCTGCTCAGCGGGGAGCCTGCTTCTCCCTCTCCCTCTGCCTGCCTCTCTTCCTACTTGTGATCTGATCTCTCTCTGTCAAATAAATAAATAAAATCTTAAAAAAAAAAACTCTAAACTTACTCATAAAGATATAAATCCATGGCAACAACTGATATAATCCTGATAACCTAAATTCTACCACCTACATGTTTCCCTGGAGCCATCAAAACATTAGACTGCTAATACTGTAATAAATCTATATGGCGGCAGATGGTAACTACCCTTACCTTGGTGAGCCCTAAGCGGTATATCAATTGTGGTAATGTACCTAATTGTCAAATCATTATGTTTGTACACCTGAAACTAATTTAACATTGTATATCAATTATTCATCAATTAAAAATAAATATACATTAGCCTGCTTAAAGAAAACAATCCTGGTTCACCATATGCTAATTTTTTTTAAATCCACTGACCCTACCACTGTTATTATTGAATTATGTGTAAACTTGTTTTGATTTTGTAGTTGATTAAGAGCTACTGGGGGCTTCAGCATAGGAAGGATAAGAATTACTACCTAGCTTTATGTCAAAGTGTATTTAGAGTAATTATAATAAAAATTTCCCAGAATGGGGGCCAATATAGTGTCCAATGCAGTGTACTTCCTTTAAGTGCAATTTGCATGACAGTGGAGTGAAAGGCACTATTCTTACTCAAAAGGAAGCTATTTTTAAGTAATAATGGGTCTCAAGAATATTTCTTCCCAGGCTTTCTCATGCTATTAATTAAGAGACTAGAAATGCAATACTGAGTAGTCACCCCAAATTCTTTAATGTGAACACTAATATTTGTTGGTTTTTGGGTTTTTTGTGGGGTTTTTTTGTATCTTTACCTGGTAACAGGCAAAGTTTGTACCCTTATTTGCTTTCAAATTAGAAAAATTACTAATTTAGGCCCCATAAATAATAAAAGAGATAATGACATTTAATAATCAGCAACCAAGGGTAGGCCCATCAAATCATACTTTCTACAAATAAGGCATCGTGGCTCTGGATAAAGAGTTCACAACAAAACAAAATGATCTCAGACACCCAGGGATTGGTCTAATAAATATTATTATTAGGGTGCCTGGGTGGCTCAGTGGGTTAAAGCCTCTGCTTTCGGCTCAGGTCATGATCTCAGAGTCCTGGGATCGAGGCCCGCATCGGGCTCCCTGCTCAGCGAGGAGCCTGCTTCCCCCTCTCTCTCTCTGCCTGCCTCTCTGCCTCCTTGTGATCTCCCTCCCTCTGTGAAATAAATAAATAAAATCTTTTAAATATTATTATTAAATGTGAAATATATAGTTCTAGTCAGACCCTTTTCTCCCTCTACTCTTGGCAAAAACAGAATTTTACTGTGTGCATGGTTCCCTATGGCCACCAAAGCACATTAGACTTCTTACAGAAAACCTTGGCCTAGCAGAAATTCTGTTTTTTAGAAATCCACTGACCCTGCCAATGCTATTATGTTAATAGCTAATAATAGAAGAAAATGTTAATATGTTATCCCTTAGTCAACCTAAAGGTTAAAAAGAATGCAGGCAATACAAACTTTTGCAATGAACCAAAGCAAAGAATAGAGGAAGTCCTGAAAAGTTCTGAAAATTGGTAACAAGAAACTCATAACAAAAGCAAAGCAGATTTTTTTTTTAAAGATTTTATTTATTTATTTGACAGAGAGAGAGAGAGATCACAAGTAGGCAGAGAGGCAGGCAGAGAGGCAGGCAGAGAGAGAGGAGGAAGCAGGCTCCCTGCTGAGCAGAGAGCCCGACATGGGCCTCGATCCCAGGACCTGAGATCATGACCTGAGCCGAAGGCAGAGGCTTTAACCCACTGAGCCACCCAGGCACCCGCAAAGCAGATTTAAGACAACAACAATCTCTATGATCTAGACCTTCCTGAGAACAATTCTTCTGCTTTTAGCCAAATAAACAAATCCTGAGAAGTAAAGTCTGATTAACTGCATTCTTCTTCTACAGTACACTCAATATCATCCGCAAATTATGCATTTAGTAGCTGAACAAGTAAATAAGGAAGCTGAGATATATATTAAAAAAAAAAAATCCAGGGTCTCTAAAACAGAAATCTAAATTCTGCCTCTGGCTTTTTGGTTGAGACCTAGGCAGGCTACTCATCTTCTGGGCCCTAGGAAATCCATCTGAAATACAGACGAAACAAATCTACCCTAGGATTATTTATGCATCAGGCAACAGAAATAATTACAAAATTCTTGAGAAACAAACTCTGCATAAGTGCTTAAGAAACAAATAAATAAAGGGTCTGGGTGGCTCAGTCGGTTAAGCATCTGCCTTCAGCTCAGGTCATGATCCTAAGATCCCGGGATCAAGTTTCAGTGGGCTCCCTGCTCAGTGGGGAGTGTGCTTCTCCCTCTGCCCTTTCCCCCAACTCCTGCCCTCTAGCTCACTCTCTGGCTCAAATAAATAAATAAAATCTTCTTTAAAAAGAAACAAGTAAATGTTTCAAATGTTTTGTATACCCTAAAAGGTTAAGAAATGCGCCTGTCTGGCTCAGTTGGTAGAGTGTGTGACACTTGATCTTGGGGTCATGAGTTCGAGACTCATATTGGGTGTAGAGATTACTTAAAATAAAATCTTAAAAAAAAGAAAGAAATCTGCCTTTTATTACTGAGTCAAAATTCCCTATATAGCAGTGGTTTTCAAACCACTGCAAATCACAGTAAGATACATTTTCCATCATACCCCCGAGAATGAAGTACTCACTAAGACACATACAAATAACACATTTTCATGAAACAATACTAGCCTATGCTAATCTTGTGCACTCTGAATTTTTTAAAAGTAAAACTCACTAAACTGATCTCAAAAGCAACTTAACAGATTACATCCCAAAGACTGAAAAACAGTACAAAGTATCTTCAAAAATCTAAAATGTGTATGTTAAACAGAGACTCAGCCATAAAACGTAAAGCCATTGATATAAGCCTGCTATAAAGATATATTACAATCAGCAATTATCATTGAACAGACTCTTGGGGAAACAAATTACTTGAATCCTACACAAGACAGGAATTAGTGCTAACACCATGTTAGGAGGCTAGAGATGGCCTAAAACCAATATAGGCTGCATGGAGAAATACTGGCCAGGAAAATCAAGCCAAAATAAACTAAACAAGCAACAGAACAGAGCTGATACAGGTGATATCTTGCCTCAGTCCTGAATGCCGTACAGAAGGGAATGTGTTCCAAAAGGAAAGATGACCAGGGGCTTTTACTGCTCTGCCTCAAGAAAGAAACAGAACATCATTGTGTCAACTTCTAAAAAGCAATATGATTCCACCCTAGGAAAACAAAGCCTAGAATATCAATACTGCCCTTACTTTAGGGAGGTAGAAAATGCCTTGACCTTGACCCAGTTTCAGAAAGAAGGGCGGGTGAGAAAAAAGAGGGAAGAAATTGAGAAACACCGTGGTCCCCCCAACTGGTAACCAATCTACTTCTCAGTTCCCTCCATATCTACCTGCAGCTGACCACAAATATAGACCCAAACAATGCTTCGCTAAAGATGAAAAAATTAAAACAAAAATTCTACTAATGGTAGGAAATTACCATGATCAAAAATTAAAATTAAAAAAAGAACAGTTTAAATTTTGGTATAAAATAGTAGTCCTGGGACGCCTGGATAACTCAGTCAGTTAAGCATATGAGTGGGGAGCCTGCTTTCCCCCCTGCGTGATGCTCCCCCTGCTTGTATTCTGTGACAAATAAATAAACACAATCTAAAAAAAAAAAATGTCCTAGGGAAAGGAAAACAAAGTAACTAGGGACATATGGATGGTTCAGTTGGTTAAGCATTTGCCTTGGGCTCAGGTCATGATCCCAGGAGTCTGGGATCGACTCCCACATCAGGCTCCTCGCTCAGTGGAGAGCCTGCTCCCCCTCTGTGTGCCACTCCTACTTGTACATGTGCACACTCTCTCTCTCTGACAATTAAATAATCTTAAAAAAAAAACCAAGTAACTTTTTATATCCATATCTAGCATACTACCGAAGCTGATTAAATCCTAACAACAAAGTGGAAACGGACTAGAGAAAGAAATTTGGAATGGAGAACCGTGAAACCAGAATGAATCTAAGAAACTATAGGATTCATCCTGGGCTTTCCCTCCTCCTTCCCAGGATCTGCTGAGGTGTTCCATTCCCACAACCCTCATTTTTATTCCAGTCACCTCCCCATTTCTCTGCAATCCTTCAGAGCCAAATTTATCAAGAGACTTGTCTCCACTTTCAAATCTCTAATCACTATCCAATCCCATCACTTCACCAAAACTTCTCTTGTAAAGGTTACCAAAGATCTTCATGTTACCAAATTCAAGGGACACTTTGTAACCCTAATCTTACTTAACCTTTGCAATGAACAACTACTGTTTTTAACAGTCCCACATTCATTTCCCCTGCTTGGGTGACAGAGTTACATTATGTCTGGGGATCTGCCTCTCCCCCACTGGATACAGCCTTGGTTGAGACTGTAGATCAAGGTTTTCTTTTCCTCACTGTCCAACTGTTGGACACTTGACCTATACTGAACAAATCAGACACTTTTCCTCAGAATGTGAATTCTAAAAGAAGTAACAAAGGGCCTAAAACTGCTGCAGCAGTCCATTTGTGCCAGTAATGCTGCTGCCTCCCCTGGGGCTGCTCTGATTCCTGTCCTTCATGAAGCCAGGACCTTTATCATTTCCTTTGATCTCACAAGCTGCCCACATCCTTGTTATAGATTCCTCTTCTGAAGCAAACTGGTCACTTGCAACCAGAGCCATAACTGGTATTTTCCCTTAGAAGCACTGCCTCCTTCCTCCAATGCTTTACTTATACTCCCTGCTTCCAAGATACATGTTCCTCGTTTTACTCTTACATCATTGCCATTCCTCCAGTTTCCTTTCTTAGCTCCTATACTCTCCCTGCACTCAGCCTCTAAATTATTAATATTCCTCGGGATAGTATTCAGGCTCTTTCCTTGCTACATTCTTCTCCTAGTGTAAACTTATGGCTTTAAATGATACAGTCTCCAATTTTAAGCTTTTATTTAATTTTAATTTTATTTAAATTCCAATTAGTCAACAGTGCAATATTAACTTCAGGTATATAATAGTTATTCAATGCTTCCATGCAACACCTGGTACTCATCACCAAAATTTTTATCTACAGCCCAGATAGCTCCTCTGAGCTGCAGACTTGTATGTACAATTGCTTACTTGACATCTCTACTTAACATTTTAACTTGATATCTCAAACTTAGCATGTCCAAAATGAATTCTCTCCCAAGTGTGTTTCCCATCATGCCCTGCCAGCCCAAGATGGGACCACCATTCAGGAGTCATTTTTACTACTTTCTTTCCTTTGCTCCCAATATCCAGTCCAGCTGCAAGTCCTATTAAGACAGCAAATCCACCTACTTCTATCTCTACTGTCACCACCCTTTTTCAGACCCCACCAATACCTATTGTAAACCACTGTTAGTGCCACCTCACCGGTATCCCTGCTTCTCCTCTTGCCTCCCTCCATTCTATTCTCTTCACAGTAGTAAATATTATCTTAAAATGCGAGTCCTATTATATCATTCACCTGCTTGAAACTCTTTACGTGGTTTCCCAATCCAATACACCTAGACAAAATCCAAACTCCTTACCCTGGCCTATAAGAACCTATGTGATCCACTCCTGCTTCTCCAACCACTCTACAGAGTCAGTCTCCCTTATGTGCTCACCAAGTTTCAGCCATCTTAGTTCCTTGAACAAATTAAGCTCTTTCTGATGTTAGGGATGTGTTCATGTCATTTCCTCTACCTTGGAATGCTTTTACCTCTTTCTACATTGATTAGCTCTTTTTTCATTCTTCTGGGATCTGTTTAACTATCAATTCATTTAGAAAGGCTTTGTCTGATCACCTTATCCAAAGAAGATTCCCCATACTTCCAACTTTATTCTCTATTTCTACTGTTTCTAATTCCTTTTTTTTTTTTTTAAGATTTTTAAAATTTGTCAGAGAGAGAGAGAGAAAGCACCAGCGGGGGGCGGGGGGGGGGGAGCCAGGCAGAGGGAGAAGCAGACTCCCAGCTGAGCAAGAAGCCCGATGTGGGACTCAGGACCCCGGGATCATGACCTGAGCCGAAGGCAGACACTTAAGGAACTAAGCCACCCAGGCATCCTGCTATTTCTAATTCCTTTGGTATTACATAGTATTCATTTTTTTGTCTAGCTACCCTGTATATTGTTAGCTCCATAAACAAGGGCAGGAACTAGTATGTCTTGTTCACAACTTTTATCTTCCACTACCTAGCATTGTGCCTGGCAAAATATTATATGTAATTCATAAGGAATTTAGGTCTCCACAGTAATTTCTGATACTGTGAAGCTCTAAGGTTGGCTTTACTATGAGATTTAAGGGTTTCCAAATAAACTTCCCTGCAAGCACCTAGTAGGGACTGAAGAAATATCTGTACGGTGAATGAATGACAAGCAAATAATAACAAAATTTTTGTCTCTACTCCTGACCACTCTTCTGAACTCCAAATTTTCATTTCTAACTGCTGCTGGGTATCTCCCCACCAATATCCATCTCGAACCTAACAACGTCCATAATCCATTGGAGATTATCATCTTCACCAGCAAACCTGTTCTTCTTCCTGTATTATTCATTTCAATTACTGCCCAATCTTCTTCCCACTCAACCACAAATTCTAGGTCTTGAACAATGTCTCTCATTCTTCATATTTAAATAATCCCAGTAGTTCTGATTCCCCCAAATTTATTCCTTCTGTAATACCCTGTTTAGGTCTCATTATCTTTCAACTACACAATTAAAACAGGCTTCTAACTGGTCACCATGCCCTAAAAATTCCCCTTTTCAATCCACCTTTACATGCCGCCACTTGAGTTATCTTTCCGAAACATAGAAATGCTTATGTTACTCCACTCACTCAAAATTCAGTGCCTCAGAACACTAGTCAAATTCCTAAGCATGGCATTTCAAATATTCTACAATAAATCCTCAAATACTCTTCCAGTTACAGCACTGTCCATATTCTTCAGTTAACCCTTTACTCTAGCGCACAAGGACTGGCTTTTGGAATGAACACACCAGCCTATTTCAGTGCTCAAGTCTTTGCTTAGAATAGTTCTTCGACCAGTAGTAAACACTCCCAATCCAGTTGTGATTTTTTGAAATCCTTTCCAGCCTTTAAAATCCAACTCAAATGCCATCCTCCACTAAGTCGATGATCCCTTCCCTCCAAGCAAAACAAATCTGTCTTCTCCTTGGTGCTCAGGACACACTGTTTCATCTCTCTTTAGCAATTATTCCATCCTGCCTTGGCTGTTAGTTGTCTATATGCATATTTTTTTCACTGGTTAAGGTCGCTGAATTTATTTATTCTAACTGTCATTAACCTAGTATGATGCTTTGAACAAACTAAGCTTTCAGGATTTATCTGCTGAATAAATAAGTAAGCCTCTTCACCCACACAGGAGGAAAAAAAGCACCAGAGATTAAGTAACTTGTCAAAAATCAGACATTTACTTAAATGCAGAATTTTGAAAAATTAGAACCTAAAATTTCTGTTCAGTTGACTTTACTCTGTTCACACGAAGATAACACAAAGTGAAATTTCTCGCTCCCTAACAACAAAATGCCAAGGACTCTATTTCAAAATGTTTCTCTACTCTCCCTGCAAATACGTTACGTTGACCCCTGTGCCAAAGTGAAGAAGTACAAATTCTTAAGCCCCAGGTTAGTAATATTTAACTTTCAAATGGTGCCTACATGCATTTCAGGGCTTCATGGGCAAGTGGGATAAACTTTAATAAACTGCATTCTTTTCTCTGAAGAAGCTTCAGAGAATAACTTCAACCAGGGAATGCATACAGGCTGTAAACCCAGCCCACGGCCTCGCCCTGAAATGACAGGCGAAGGAGAAACGAGCAGCGAAGCCCCTTAGAGCCGGCAGCCTGCCTTCTTCTAGACCCAGGAAGTAAGTGGACCTGTGAAAGAAGACGGTAGCTGTGGGCTGAGATCTCCAGGGCAGAGTCCTCTTGGCATCCTCTTTACCGCTCTGCAGCGGCCTTAGTGAAAGGCCCCAAAGCCCGCGGGCAGGGCCCGGCTGCGGGTGCAGTCCGGCAGCCCCCGCCCTTAGGGACTCGTTGCGGACTCCAGCTTTCTCAGGACCGTCCTGTTCCTAAGCCCGTGCCCCCAAAAACCAAGCAAAGGAGCAGAAACATCAGCCCCAACGCCGCGAGGGTTAGGGCCGAAGCCAGTAGGGCTTCAGACCGGCCGCTCCCGGGCCCGCCAGATCTGGAAGGGGTGCCCAAGGGGGGCGGGTTCCCTTTCCTCTCCGGGGGCGAACTCGGCCCGAGCCGCCGAGGAGCCCGTACTGGCTCCCTCCCTCTCGGGGACCACCTAGCTGCGCGGGTGCGGCCTGGCCCGGCCCGGAGCTCACCTTCCCGTCCCGGGCAGCCGGCTAGCCGTCAGGCGGTCCCGAATTCCGTCCACACACAGCGTCTTCCGGCTCCCGCCGGAAGCCGCGGCAGCGCGGGACAGGAAGTTTGGCCGGCCCCCAGCGCTCACGCCCACTCGCTCGCCCCAGGCTGGACGTCGGCGCCCACGCCCGCGCGGGGTTTCGCCCGAGGCGTCGAGGGCGGACGTGGGCGAGCGGGCTGGGCCCCTGACGCTAGGAGCTGTGGTCTACCGTCTCCTATTCATTCCCTCACTTGGGGGCCCCCGTCTGCGAAACCCGAAAAACCGGGTCAGTTCATTCCAGCCGTGACGTCATTGCTTCCTTGCAGCAGCAGATGGGGTAGTTTTTCCTGTCAGCTGAGATCAGAGCTAATTATAATGGAGGCCAGCGAGAAAGAGAAGCAGTACTGAAACATTTATCGGAGTTCTCTCTGAAGAGGACTGCCTGAGAAAGGAACTTGCAGAATCTAGTTCTGCACTGCAATCGGGACGGGGGTAAGAATTAAGACTCGGGTGTACAACTTTTCTTGTAAAATGAATTCCCTAGAGTCTGGGTTCCCTATATTAGGATTGAAAGAGCTCTCGAATATCCACACTGGAGACTAGAACACTTGAGTTCCAGGCTCAATGCCACCACATGTTAGAGCTTTATGCGGTTGAGACTTTTTGAAATTACTCATTTTTAAATACTTGCTATGTGCCAAAGGACGAGGAACTCAACTAAGATAGCGGCAGTGGGAATTAAAGCATTGAGCTCTCTAAGAAAGGCATTTTCAAGGTTAAACACAAGTCTTGATGACAGGTACGTGAATGAGTGAGGGAGTATTAGGTTGGGTGCGCAAACAATGGTGATTTAAAAACAAGAGGAAGGTAATTCCTCTTTAGATAAACAGTTTATCGCAGGTGCCAACAGGATATTTAACTTGGGAGGCCCTACGCTCAAATAAGAGGTCAGAAACAGATGCACATTTGGGGGTTATCAACATACAGACCACACATGAAGCGCTCTCTGGAGATGAAAACATCCAGGAAAGGTATATAAAACAAGAAAGAAGAGGACACTGAAGGGCGCCTGAGTGGCTCAATCAGTTAAGCGTCTGCCTTCGGCACAGGTCATGATCCCAGGGTCCTGGAATCAAGCCCAGCTTTGCCTCCCTGCTCAGTGGGGATGCTTCTCTGTCTCCCTCTCCCTGTGCTCTCTCTCTAGCTCTCACTCTCTCTTAAATAAATAAATAAAATCTTTATTAAAAAAGAAAAGACACTGAGGTCAACTGGAGTGACTGATTACTAACAGTTTGAAATCTATTTCCTACAAATGTTGCAGAAAAAGTATATAGCAGGGTGAAAAATGTGACTATAAACCAGCACAACACTTGAAAAATATCCTCAATTTTATTGTTGTAAAGAGTTGATTACAATAATGAAACAAACCCTCTTATTAGATACTGAACATTCATGTTTACAACCATTTGTTAATGTGCTCAGTCAGTCCTGTCATTTACTAAAGCTGTCTTTGTTGCCAAATCCTTTTAATCAGCTAAAACTTCAAGTCATATTTATACCTATTTGCCCTCAAAATCTTTACACTATTTGACAGTACGTGACTGCTAACCTAAAACAAACATGCTTTTTGGGCGCCTGGGTGGCTCAGTGGGTTAAAGCCGCTGCTTTCAGCTCAGGTCATGATCCCAGGGTCCTGGGATCGAGGCCCACATCAGGCTCTCTGCTCAGTGGGGAGCCTGCTTCCTCCTCTCTCCTCTCTCTCTGCCTGCCTCTCCGCCTACTTGTAATCTCTCTCTGTGTCAAATGAATAAATAAAATCTTTAAAAAAACAAACATGCTTTTATCAACATATATTTGAGTTTTTAGGCTATACAGTAAATTATTTAGCAAACTAGTCTCTTAATCAACCTGACTGACCTGTTACTTATCTTCTCAACACAAAGCCCCTGCTCTCCTATCCTAAAAACTGCTCCACAAGCTCTGAATTCCCCAAAGCCCCAACACATGCTCTGCCATTAAATCCCTTTACCATCTACAACACAGAAAAGCCATCCCAATTCTATTCTTATACCAAGTTACAGTTCAAGAATTATGTAAAGCATTTTCAGGTCAACATACATATTTACTACGCATCTTCTCAAGCATTCTATTTTAAATAAAAATTATTAACTGTAAAAATCAATTTATAAAGTATGATCCATTAAACAGTTATATCAAATCTCCAATTGTTTCAGAATATCTGATCAAATATCATATATAATACCAGTTTTAGTAAAAGAAAAATAGGTCATGTTGACTTCAATCTATTACTATAAATAATCATGTTGGATGTAGAGAACATATATGATATTGAAGACAGAGGAAAAAATTATGTTATGCAATTAGAAAATATTACCAATGATCACATTTGAATAAAAAGCTATCTGTATTCTAAGATTTTTTTTAATGTATCTTAAAAATCTTTGTGCAAAACAGAAAGAAATCAGTGTATCTCCCTGGTGAAGATGCTTATACAGATTACACAGAGGTTTCTTCTGAAATGCAAACTATCTGCTTTCCGATGTTACCTCCTGTCATCATGGACTGGAATGCAGCTAGAAAGAAAAAAAAAACCTAGGTTATATGAAAACATAAATATCACTATCATACATGTTTATCAGGACATGAAACACAGTTGACTTGAATAATTTCTGCAACGATTTTAATATTTAGAAGGAAACTGTCATGAAAAGAAACCTCAAGTGAAACACTGACAAAGTTACAAGATAAACTAACCCGATTTATATCTTAAAAATGTGCTTTTTACCCAAACTAGAAATGTTATATCTACCTTAATATTCACAGTTTACAGAGTCTGAAGACTAGAATAAGTAAGTATGAGGATAAAATGTCAGCAAAAACAATTTTTCACAAAATAATAGAAATCTGGGGCACCTGGGTGGCTCAGTTGGTTAAGCTTCTGCCTTCAGCTCAGGTCATGATCCCAGGGTCCTGGGACTGAGCCCAAGGGCAGGGCTCCCTGCTCAGCAGGGAGTCTGCCTCTTCCCCTGTCTCTCCCCACTCTCCTGCCCCACCGCTCACGCTCACTCTCATTTTCAAAGAAATAAAATCTTAAAAAAGAAAGAAAGAAACCTAAATATTGAAAAATCTGTAAATCTGTTTAATATAATCTCATGATGCCTTAGAATTATTCAACCTGGGGGCACCTGGGTAGCTCAGTTGGTTAAGTGTCTGCCTTGGGCTCAGGTCAAGATCTCAGGATCCTGGGATCACCCAGGGTTTGGGCTCCCTGCTCAGCAGGGAGCCTTCTTCTTGCTATTCCTCTGCTCCTCCCCTGCCCCTCATGGTTGCTGGCTCACCCACTTGCGTGCTCTCTCTCTCTTTCAAATAAATAAATAAAACCATTCCCCCTGAAAAAGTTACTTAGAAGCTAAATGAATTTCATGATTATTACATTTTTTCATAAACTGTTTCAAAACCAAAGAAACACTTATTTTATGATTTGAAATGTGAAAACAATACTTCTTAAATACCACTAAGCTGAACTTTAATGGAGTTTGATGAAGATAGTTAAGTAAACCTGCAGGGTGGTTTTACAGGAAGCAAAGAAATGATTTAAAAAGAAAAAAACACCAGAGAAGTAGAATTCAAGGGAAAAAGGGAGTATTTGTGCCAAGCTCATGCATGTAATAAATAAATCTACATTCATCTTACCTCCCATGTTTTCCAATCCATTTATCACAGTCTCTCTGATCTGTAAATAAAAATAGAGACATATAATATTCTTAAGGTCACTGTATCTATTTACAGTTGACCCTGGACAACATGGGTTTGAACTGTGCAGGTCTATTTATACACAGATTTTTTTTATATATATATATAAACACGGTAGAGTACTAAATATGTATTTTCCCTTGTGATTTTAATAACATTTTCTTTTCTCTAGTTTATTGTAAAGAATATAGTATAGGGGTTCCTGGGTGGCTCAGTCGTTAAGCCTCGGCCTTTGGGTCTGGTCATGAGCCCTGCATCAGGCTCCCTGCTCAGTGGAGAGCCTGCTTCTCCCTCTCCAACTCCCCTGTGCTTGTGTTCCCTCTCTCGCTCTCTCTCTCTGTCAAATAAATAAATAAAATCTTTAAAAATAAAAAAGAATACATTATAAATTACACAACATACAAACGATGTGGTAATCAACTGTTTATGTTCTCAGTAAGGCTTCTGGTCAATAGCAGGCTATTAGTAGTTTTGGGGAGAGTCAAAAGATACACAGTGATTTTCAACTGCATGGAGGGGGAGGGTGTCAGCGCCTTTAACCCCTAAGATGCTCAGGGTCAGTTGTAAAATTCTTCATTTTTGCAAAGGGCAGCAATACTATTTAGCACTTTCTGTCTAAAAATAGATATTCTTCATTTCATGGAGGTAGCACAGAAACGTTTCCTATGAAATGATTTTTAAAAATAAAATCCTCTTGGGGCGCATGGGTGACTCAGTCAGTCAAGCATCTGACTTGATTTCAGTTCAGGTCGTGGGATGATGTCATCGTCCTGTGATCTCAGGGTCGTGGGATTGAGTCTGGCATCAGCTCTAGGCTCTGGGCTCTGGGCTCTGCGGGGAGTCTACCTGAGATTCTCTCTCTCTCCCTTTGCCCCTCCCCACCACTCATGTGCGCACGTGCTCTCTCTCCCTCTCTCTCTAGAATAGGTAGATAAATCTTTTAAAAGTAGAAAAACAAAATCCTCTTCTCCCATTGTCTGATATTCAATTGGTAATATCACAAACTATACAACCTCTTTCCAAAAAACAAGGTACATAAACATAAGCACACACACATATAACTTTGCTTATCATTTGCAAGTTTCAAGAACATCCTCGGTCAGGGTCTCTAGACCCCAAATTAATAACTCTTGATTTTTGGGCGCCTGGGTGGCTCAGTGGGTTAAAGCCTCTGCTTTCGGCTCAGGTCATTATCTCAGCGTCCTGGGATCGAGGCCCGCATCGGGCTTTCTGCTCAGCAGGGAGCCTGCTTCCTCCTCTCCCTGTCTCTCTGCCTGCCTCTCTGCCTACTTGTAATCTCTCTGTGTCAAATAAATAAAATCTTAAAAAAATAATAACTCTTGATTTTCATTCAGCAACCAAGATATATCAGAGTATCAGAGAGGGAACAAAAGAAGTATGGTGGTAGAGGGTTAGGGGTACAAGGAGGTGCTTGTAAGATTTTTGAGAAAGCACAGCTTCTGACACATAGTAACATTCCATAAATATTTGTTAAAGTAGCGAATATTAAAATTTGGAAAAAAAACACGTATTTATCTTGTAATATAGTCTAAGAAATGTAAAGGTTAATGAAATCTTAGATAAAGGGACTAACAGGAGAGAGTTTCTCACTTAGGAGGTTATACTCACCTGGGAGTAAAACTTAATTTACAATATTTGGTACAATTTTGTAGGAATTTTTACTATGAAGTTAATGTTTGCTATCATAAATTCAAATAACATAAAAGTATCTTAAGTAGCAGACAAATGATATTGATAAAGAACAGAAGCAAGTTCTACCTTCAGTTTTCCTTCTTTAAACCACTGACTCAGCTGTAGAATGCCGGACTCAAATTTGTCCTTATGGTTCAACACTAGAAATCTTTCTCTGTAGTGGGGAAGAAAGGACAATGATCAGAAACTATGGAGGGTGAAATAGTCCAACACTAAATCATCCCAGAACTCTAATATCTGTTAATCTTTCAAACATTAGGATTTAATCACACAGAGTCTGGTCAGATACAGTTTTAGGTATAGTTACAGGTATAAGTATAGTTGACTTCTATTGTCTGGCCAGCATCCAGAGTTCTGTTTGGTAATTAGCACTGTGATTTTACTTTGTGGGTTAATAACCTTTCCCCACCCTGCTGTGACCAAAGCCAGGCCAGTCTGAGCCAGTAAGTATCAGCTTCGGGACTTAACAAAACGGAGAAGAGAGAGCTGTTCTCTTTTTGCTTGGGTTGCTAACCAGTATAGGACTAGAGAGAACAGTCATCCTCTTGCTGTGATGCATAAGAGCCTGCAAGGGAACAGAGACAACCCAAAATAAAGCACAGCCCAGAGGCAGAGAAAAACTGTGTGGTGATGCCACTATGCAAACCTTTTATCCAGTCAAATCTAAGTCAATACTAATACCAGACTTCTCAGAAACATGAGCCAATAAATTTCCTTTGCACTTAAGCCAATGTGAGTTGAGTTTCTATCACTTGGGGGAAAAAAGACTTGCAAAAACTTGATAGAACAGATGCATTTTTTAGAAAGTATTCTGCCAGGGTGCTACTTCACAAAAACCTAAATACTGAACTAGCTTAAAATGTATATTTTCAAGTTTTATTTAATAAGGAAAAATTATAGGGGCGCTTGGGTGGCTCTGTTGGTTGAGTGTCTAACTCCTGACTTAGGCTCAGATCATCATCTCAGGGTCATGAGATCAAGCCCCACAGTGTGTTCCACACTCAACAGGGAGTCTGCTTCTCTCCCCCTTCGCCCCTTGCCCTTCCCCCCATGTGCACGCAAGCATGCTTTCTCAAAGCTCTCTGAAACACATAAATCTTTTTTAAAAATAAGGAAAAATTATATATGAAGAAGAATGCATTCCACATACATCTATGATCTTTAAACTCATGAATCTGGTAATAAGGGGAAAAGGGGGGCGCCTGGGTGGCTCAGTGGGTTAAAGCCGCTGCCTTCGGCTCAGGTCATGATCCCAGGGCCCTGGGATCGAGGCCCACATCGGGCTCTCTGCTCAGCAGGGAGCCTGCTTCCTCCTCTCTCCTCTCTCTCTCTGCCTGCCTCTCTGCTTACTTGTAATCTCTCTCTCTGTGTCAAATGAATAAATAAAATCTTTAAAAA
>LNAC01000027.1:8953328-9010788 GCA_002007465.1 Ailurus styani | reverse complement strand
AAAGAAAAGGGGAGACCCTACCTTGTGATGTTTCTTTCTTTTTGGATTGCTTCTACAGCAGGGGGCAGTGGAGGAGGATAAGGCACATCCGTATTGTACTGAGAAATTTGACCACACAGGATGATACGGCTGTTCCGATTCATCTGTTCAGAGAAAACTGATGATTATACCCTAAGATTCATCCCTTTGCTATGTTTACTGATTTTTATGGCTGCTTCAATGAAAGCCTCCTTGATGGGTGCCTGGGTGGCTCAGTGGGTTAAAGCCTCTGCCTTCGGTTCAGGTCATGACCTCAGGGTCCTGGGATCGAGCCCCGCATTGGGCTCTCTGCTCAGTGGGGAGCCTGCTTCCCCCTCTCTGCCTGCCTCTCTGCCTCCTTGTGATCTCTCTCTCTCTCTATCAAATAAATAAATAAATAAATCTTTTAAAAAAAGAAAAAAAAAGAAAGCCTCCTTGATTATTGTATTTTTTATTATTGTATTTAATCATTTGGTGCCAATTAATTGATTTTGCTTTGAAGATTTATGGATCATATGTACATACATATGATGCGGGCCTCGATCCCAGGATGCTGAGATCATGACCTGAGCCAAAAGCAGAGGCTTTAACCCACTGAGCCACCCAGGCGCCCACAACTGTAATTTTTTTTTAAGATTTTATTTTTAAGTAATCTCTACACTCAATGTGGGACTAGAACTCACAACCCTGAGATCAAGAGTTGCATGCCTGACCAACCAAGCCAACCAAGCACCCCTACAACTAATTTTTGACAAAAATAAATTGCAGGTGAAAAATATAATATTGCTAGCAAAGAACTGAAACTGATGCTCATGTGCAAATCTGCAACCAAATGGAAGTAGCTGTCAGTAAGATTTTTGGTGTCATTTAATTACAATACTGATCATTACATTATTTCTCACAATAAACCCTAGAATTTTATAGAGTTTTTTTTCTCAGTATCAGGTAAAAAGATAGTATGTCAAATAAAATGTAGTATTCAAATTTCTGACAAACAAATCGATACACAACCTGACTTATCACTGTATCACTGATGTCACCACCAACATTGTCAAAGTAAACATCCACTCCAGCTGGGCATAATTCATGGAGCTGTTCTGCCACATTCCCCTTTTTATAATTAACTGCAGCATCGAAGCCTAGTTCTGAGGTCAGAAAGAGGCACTTCTCCTGTGTTCCACAAATCCCCACCACTCTGGAACAGCCCATCAAATGGCCAATCTAGAGGGGAAATTTTTAAAAATTAAACAGTTTTCTGTTGCCGTATTTAAATGTAAAAATGTGAAAGCATACAAGATATTCTAGGTATATGAGAGTATTCATCACAATTAGGTTTGATTACAGAGCTGCTGGTTTAAAGTAATTTGAAACCAAAAGAATTGAGACCAGATATAATGTCACTCCTAAAAAAATGAAGATTGACTAACATTAGACTTAGTTTTAATGTTAAAAATCACACAATTTAAAGTTGATTTCATAAAAGGAATAGTCAAACTCCAAACTTCACTATCTTCCAGTTCAATATTTTTCAGGCCTCTGAGAAACTAAAATCACTACTATGATAAAGTGTTGTTTCAGTGGTTTTCACACTATAAAGGCTGTTATTCATAAAACAATTTACTTTAAAATTCTATCATAATCCTTACTATATTTCTAGAACCCAGTAAGTGCTCTCTTACTTGAAAATTCTTTTCAAAAATACAAGTTTGCCTTTTAATTCACGAATTCCAGATAGGTACTCTATGAGCTTCTTCCTTATACTGATTAAAGCAATGCTCTAGAATTACCATGTCTATGTTTAGTTAATAGAGAACAAGATACAAAAAATCTACATTTTTCATGTTGTCACAAAGAGAGTCTAAGCACGTAATAACATCATTTCTTCCCAAAATGTGTAAAATATTATAAATTTGCTCAATTTTATATTTTAAACTATATACATGTATCCAGAAATTTGATTATGACCACTTTTTTTAGAAAATCAAATTAATTCCCAGAAATTTTACCTGCCCAGCCAAGGATCCACAAGCACCAGCAGCTCCACTAACAACCATTGTCTGATTAGATCCAGCAGTTATATGACCTTTTTCCTGTATCCCAATCAAGGAAGTCAAACCAGGCATACCTATAGCTCCAAGAAAATATGAAAGGTGTCCATCCACAAGTTGTGGGTCTACCTAAAATAAAATATATAACTTTAAAAAATAATACCAGGAATTCTTGTTTTAAGTCAATAAGGTAGAGACAACCTGCTATGGACTGTTGTGTCCCCCAAAATTCTTATGTTGATGACCTACCCCTTAATGTAACAGCCCCTTTATGGAGATCATTAAGGTTAAATAAGGTCCTAAGGAAGGGACCCTAATCCAACAGGATTTGTTTCCTGATGAGAAGAGGAAGAGACACCAGAGCTCTTTCTCTGCACGTGCATAAACGAAAGGCTGAATGCACTGTGAGGACACAGCAAAGAGGCAGCCAACTGCCAGCCAGGAAGAGAGACTTCACTACAAACCAAAATTTCCAGGACCTAGATCTCAGACTTTTAGTCTCCAGAACTGTGAGAAAATAAATTTCTGTCGCTTAAGCCACCCAGTCTATGGTATTTTGTAATGGCATTCCAAGCAGACTAATAAAACGACCCAATATGGTTTCTAGAACAGGGAGCCATTCTTTAGTCTTACTAAATTTCTATAATTTACTTGTACAAAGTAAAAAAGAAATGAATATTACTTCTCTTTATAGCAAAACAAAAAAATAAAAACTTTAAAGAATTCCCACATGAAAGACACTGAGCATTCTTTCTCCTCAATGCCCCAAGTATATAAAAATTAGAGAAGAAATATTTAAGGGGAAAACATTAGGCAGAGTTGGAAGGTTTTAAAATCTCTGAGCAATTCAGGGGTGCCTGGATGGCTCAGTCGTTAAGTGTCTGCCTTTGGCTCAGGTCATGATCCCAGGGTCCTAGAATCGAGCCCTGCATTGGGCTCCATGCTCAGCAGGAGGCCTGCTTCTCCCTCTCCCACTTTCCCTGCTTGTGTTCCTTTTCTCGCTGTGTCTCTCACTGTCAAATAAAAATCTTTAAAAAAAAAAATCTCTGAGCAATTCCAAAGTAAACATTTATCTATATAAAAATCAGCTCAAACCCCAACAGTTCTCACTAATGATGCTTAAAATGTACCATAAAAATATAAGGAAAGAATGATACAGTTTCTTTTAGTTTAATTACAGAATAAAATGAGGACTCTCTCAATTTTTTAGCATTTTATGTTTATATGTTTACCACGTCCCATCAATAATTAATTATACCTCTACATTCTCTGTGTCTGTTTTCTTTTCTTTTTTTTTTTTTAAAGATTTTGTTTATTTATTTCACAGAGGGAGAGAGATCACAAGGAGGCAGAGAGAGAGAGGGGGAAGCAGGCTCCCTGCCGAGCAGGGAGCCCGATGCGGGCCTCGATCCCAGGACCCTGAGATCATGACCTGAGCCGAAAGCAGAGGCATTAACCCACTGAGCCACCCAGGCGCCCTCTGTGTCTGTTTTCTTATCTGTAAAGTTAGGGGGGATTGGATAAAGAGAAATGATATGGGAAGATTCCCTACCATAAAAACTTTATAATAACTTTTTAAGGAATTGAATAATTTTGGTAAAAATTTAATAAACCACCAAAAGTAATTAAGATTCACTACCTTAATTTGATTTGTACTTAAACTGTCATAAACAAATAAAATGGCAGTTTGTATTCAGCAGTCTTTTTTTTTTTTAAGATTTTATTTATTTATTTGACAGAGAGAAACACAGTGAGAGAGGGAACACAACCAGGGGGAATGGGAGAGGGAGAAGCAGGCTCCCTGCTGAGCAGGGAGCCTGATTCGGGGCTCAATCCCAGGACCCTGGGATCTGAGCTGAGCCGAAGGCAGATGCTTAATGACTGAGCCACCCAGTCACCCCTGTATTCAGCAATCTTAAACAGATATCAGTTAAATCTAGTGATACATAAAGGTAATTGAGGTGTTAAAGTCAACGATACTTAGAAAGGTCTACACAGAAATATTTCATGTAGGTAATATTTATTAGTAAAGCCAATATAAAAACATTGAAAGATAGGTTTGTACTTAGCAAATATCCTTTCTTCATCCCTTCTGAATTCCTCTTCTTCATTTCTAATACCTGTGCCCAAAGCCCTTTTTAAGCTCTCCCCAACTGCTCCATTTCCCACCACAGCACAATGACAGGGAAAACCAGAACCTGCTGCACATTTCTTTTTCACTTCCTGCTAAGAAATTTCTAGTTAAATATATTTTACTAGTACCATTAAGTTGAAAATTATTATATAATGTCTGCCACATATCATTTGTATCTCAATAGTCACCTTTAACCGACTATAAAATAATAAAAGGTACTAAGGGCACCTGGGTGGCTCAGTCAGTTAAGCGTCTATCTTCGGCTTGGGTCATGGTCCCAGGGTCCTGGGATGGAGCCCAGCATCAGGCTTCCTGATCAGCAGGGAGTCTGCTTCCCCCTCTCCCTCTCCCTGTGCCCCTCCCCTGCCCTGCTTGTGGTCTCCCTCTCCCAAATAAATTTTAAAAATTAAAAAATCTTAAAAAAAAGTACTAAAATTGTATAAAACTTTGAAGAAAGTCTTAGTCATATTTCTCATAGCATCTAATTTCCACACTCATTTGTGAGAGAACTACTATTTTAATCTTGTACATGAGGAAACTAAGGGTCAGAGGCATAAAGTAAATTCCCTGATGACATATATTAGGTTGAATTACATGAAGCTGCCAGGTTTCATAGGTCAAAACAGACAAATACTGGTAATTTCACATGATTCGAATAACAGCAGAAACTGAACTCAGGACTTTGATAGAAAAAGTAATTTCAAGAACAAACCAAATGCATTTCTTGAATCAAATGGCAATTTCTCAGGAAACTTTAAAGCATACAAATCTAAGGGGCCTGCTGGTTCTTGGCATAAAATATTTTTTGATGCTTACAATTCAGGTTTTATCTTACGTATGCAAAATTTGAGAAATAAAATACAGAAAACACCATCATCCACTAATAATCTAAGAACTGTCATATATAGTTACAGCCAACAGTGGAAAAGAAACAAAGGTTTTTCCACATTTTGGAAGCTATCTAAAAGAAAATGTATGCTTTTATTATTTTTTCCTGATAACAAACTGAATGCCAAATGCACAAAGTAAAAATTATGCAGGGGAAAAATCCAGATATTGTATATTATACATCACCTTTTCAAGGCTATTTCCATCCAGAATAACCTTGGTTTGCCAGGGCCAATAAAAGGAAGTCACAAAATCGCCTTTGGTAAAATTCATGTGTTTGCTTTCTTCGACAATCCCAACACCTCCACCATCAACCACTTGAGAGAGCTCCCAAGCTTTTATGTAATCAGTACCAGTGTCTTCATTCATTCTGCAACGCTAAAAAAGGAAAAACGATTAGGGTAATTCTGCCTGATAATACTGGCCAGTTTACTAATTTACCTGGTGACTAAAAGAAAGGTATATAGTCAGTAATGTTAAGTCTTAGTCAAACAAATTATATTTATCTTAAATTCTATCTTCCTTTCAGTTATTTTTTATCCTGAAAAAAAGATGTATCCCCTCTCTAATCAGTAAAAAAGTACAATTAGGTCCACAACTTTGTGAACAGACTAAAAACCGCTGAATAGTACACTTTATTTTTTTAAGCTTATTTACTTATTTTTAGTAATCTCTACACCCATCATGGGGCTTGAACTCATGACCTCCAGATCAAGAATTACATGCTCTTCTGACTGAGCCAGGCAGATGCCCCTGAACTGTAAACTTTCTTTAAATGTATAAACTGTATAACAGATGAATTATATTTCAACAAAGCTGTTAAAATTTTTAAACAATTAAAGAAATGTAGGTACTATTACATTAGCAAAAATAATACAAAATACTGCATCAGTGCTTTCAAGGGATTGTGGCACATTACCTACACTTCCATGTTGCTATGATTAAACTGTACATTTTTTCTAGAAAACAAACTGGCAACATATAGACCATATTTCTACTCATTTCTATTGGCCTAGCAGTTCTGCTTCCTCCATGGAAATAACCTAAGAAGAAATGAAACAATTTTACACAGTTATTCATCACAAATTCAGACCCAGCATTACATCATTCCCCCAACCTCAGGTAGATGTTCTCTTTATTCCACGAAGACAATATGTTATAGCAGCACTACACCTTTCCACAGGACTAGAGCTAAAGCTATCTCTGGGAAGCAGTCAAGACTCTCTTCTCTGTGGCTCACTCTTGCCCACTCATGAAGGCCCAGATGTAGAGGCATATAGTGTGGGAGACAGAAAAGGTAGAAGGCTACTTGACTAAGGGGCCCCATGTGGTATAGTTCAACTCACCAGGGAAAAGGACCAAACAGGGAAATGAGGAAGAAACTTATAAGACAATATACTTACTACACTTCTGTCAGTGTGCCCCTCCCAAGTATTCTTAGAAAACAAGTGCAACAGCCACCGAGTACTGCCAGACCAAGGATCTGACCTTCTTTCTCTCCTTTTAAAAGGTAATTTATTTTTATTTTTTAAAGTAATCTCTACACCCAATGTGGAACTTGAACTAACAACCCCAAGATCAAGAGTTACATGCTCTACTGACTGAGCCAGCCAGGTGCCCCCCCCAAGGACCTGACTCTTAAAAAAGGCTAACAGAGAAAATAAGAACAAGGAATTCTCCATAGGTAAGCAAATGATGTCCACACAAGAGAATATTACATAACCACCAAAATCATGATATTTGGACTGGTTTTTCATATGAAAGTATGGACATAAAGTCACTTAAATATCAAATCAAAGTAATATATATACATTAAATACAGCCATGTAATACTGTATACACATGGTGATTAAAATTAGTTATGAATTTGAATATATATATTTTAAGAACAATGTCCAGTAAAAGCAACCAAGATGATTTTCTTCCCTCCTTCCATTTATACTTAATATTAACACCACGCTAGTGACTAGAGATATAGTGATAAATAAGACCTCTGTCTCCATAAGTTTACTCTTTATTAGGAAAGACAGATATCTAATAACTACCTAGGTAATTCTTCATTACGACTGGGAGAAACGCTTTTTTTTTTTAAGATTTTGTTTATTTATTTGACACAGAGAGAGAGATCACAAGTAGGCTGAGAGGCAGGCAGAGAGGAGGAAGCAGGTTCCCTGCCCAGCAGGGAGCCCGATGTGGGCTCGATCCCAGGACCCTGAGATCATGACCTGAGCTGAAGGCAGAGGCCTTAACCCACTGAGCCACCCAGGCGCCCTGGGATAAATGCTTTAGATCAAGGTCCTGTTCTGAGAAAACGTAAGAGAGAGAGGACTAGTGTGAGGATTCAAGGTAATTTACCAAAGCAAATCCTTTTAATGCAGGCTTTGAGGGAAAAACAGGAGTTGGCCAGGTAATGGGAGAAGGCTGGGAGGAAGACAGAGAGAGAATATGTATGTAGGCTTGTTTTAATTTGTACTTCAGGATTTTCAGTCAGATATAGCAAAACAATAGACATGGGGACAACTGCCTTGAAGGAAGAGCTTATCACTTATAATTCCCAAGAGAAGGGGCACACCATACCACACAGGGCCACATGGGGAAGCACTAGAGTTAGTGAGGAAGAAAAAGCAGCAACAGGACAGGATGGCCCAGGCTTTTTTTTTTATGGCCCAGAGTCTTTACTGTGGTTTCAGGGGGAAGAAATGGGCCAGACAGCATAGACAAACTTGAGTAAGTTTAGGATTAGACAGTCTGAAAATTTCTTTGGGCTCTGGGTTATAGGGGTGGTCCCTACTTGTCTGGCACCTGACCCTTTGGTGATTTGGGCCAGGGAAAATATTAGCTTGTGTGTGAGAGTTAGATGAAGGAGGTGGGGTTGGTATGTTCCAGGCAAGATGTTTGTTATCTCTAAAAATATCCTGGTAGGGGCAGTCTCTCCAGGATTAGGTAGACCCCAAAGATATGAAAACATTTAAAAAATATAGACAGACAGAAAAGGGCTCTTCCTCTAAGCAGCCTGAGGTGACCTCTGTAAACTGTTCGCTATTTGCTTGACCCAAAAAACCCTACAAAATCATGCAAATCAAGAGGTTCAAATCTTTGTGTTCACTTTAAGAACACAGGTGAAACTGCCCAGGCCATCAAGGGTAGGCACATCCGAAAAGCCACCAAGCATCCAAAAGACTTCACTTTGCCAAAGCCGTGTGCTATTCCATCGCTACAATGGTGGAGCTGGTAGGTGTGTCCAGGCCACAGAGTGGGGCTGGACACAGGGTTGGTGGCCCAAGAAGAGTGCTGCATTTTTACTGCACATTCTTAACAATGCAAAGAGTAATGCCGAACTTAAGGGTTTAGATGTCGATTCTCTGGTCATTGAGCACAGCCAGGTGAGCAAAGCCCCCAAGATGCAGCATAGAACTTACAGGGTTCATGGTCGGATTAACCCACATATAAGCCCTCCCCACCACATTGAGATGAAAAAGAGCAAATTGTCCCTAAACCAGAAAAGGAGATTGCACAGAAGAAAAAGATATCCCAGAAGAAACTGAAGAAAACAAAAACTTACGGCCTAGGTGTAAATTCTGCACAGAATAAATGCAAATTAAAAAAATACAGAAAAGGAAAAACATGACTAAGGCTTGAGCAAAAAGGGCCACTGGTGTGTAACACAAGTAAGAGGCCTGGTGTGGCCAGGGTACAAGGGGAAGAAGTAAAGTAGGGGGTGGTAAGGCTGGGCAGGCAAACAGAGATCAGACTATGGAGCATCTTAGACCATGTCCAGAACCTTAGTCTTTATCTCAAGACGAAAGGAAAGCCTTAAACTTAAAGGTGACATGATTAGTTCCTATTGTAAAAATATCATTCTGGCTGCAGTGTGGAAGACCATCTAAGGGGGAGAGTATGCAAGAATACCCCACTGGGAGAGAAACAATGGTGATTTGAACTAGGAGATATCCTTGGAGTTTACGGAGAAGTGGACTGAATTGAGATGTACTTAGAAGTAGGATCCGCAGGACCCGAGACTGACAGAATGAATACAGAGAACGGACAGACAAAATTCTCAAGAAAAACTCAGTGTTTTGTAGCATGAAATGAGTGGATGGAGGAGCTATACACTTCCCTGGAGGAAAAAGAGGTTTTCTGTTTTTGTTGTTTTGAGGTTGGGGGTATTTAGAAGTGGAGGTCATGAATTCAATTCATGTTATAATCTTAGTTCTTTCATCATCTCTCCTAAAATCTTTGGGTCATAAATTTTCCTCACTGCAAGACTCTCAGAGGGAATTCTGCTGAATAGGCAGTTTGTTCCAACTTAAAGAATACTGTGAAAAACACATCCTTTCTGCTTGTTTTCACCTATTCCTTTTGGACTGCTCTGATTTTTAAAACCCTTCTAACCTTGAACTTTGGCTTTATTTTGGTAAATTTTATTCTCTTAATTTACTTTGTACTTATTATCCTGGCTTAAATTATATGCTTTACATTTTGTTCATTAGGGCATGTGTAATCCTTACTGCCCTGACCTATGTCTTATACATTGAAGTGTTGAAGTCTTAAGAAATCCAAGCCAGTCATCATCAAGAATTGACTCTAAATACTGAATAGCGTACTGTCATTTTCCTTCTGAATTGTGGTAATTATTCTCCTCACACAATTTGCTTAGCACAGTCTAGAGTGTTGAGGGCCATAGCTTGACTGAGCTTGTCTTAACTGCCACTGAAAGGTGGAGCATCTTTAGGTCTGTGGGAAATCAGTGACCTAATTTAACCCTCTGTATCAACGTGAATATTTGTCTATTTAGAATGTTCTAGACCAATCACCACCTCATTTCCCTAGCCCATAAAGAAAAATTTCTTCCTACACCAGGGAAGAATCTTGAATGAAGGCATCAAATTGCTTTCCACTGTTAGTATAATCAAGTGTGATTGGTGTCACTGAAAGAGGCTGAATTGCATTCCTGAATCAGAGAGAAGAGGAGCGTTCCCAAAGCTATAACTCTCCTGGCAGAAAACGGCACTGCCATTGGGTATCCACTATAAATGAAGTCTGAGAAGAGGTAAGGCAGGATTTTCTTTATCCCTTACAAGGGCACTTTAAAAGCCAAAACGAGGAGGCAAGTAGGCAATACAGAAACAGCAGTACAGAAAGAGATTATAAAGTTGCCTATTTGTGGGCGCCTGGGTGGCTCAGTGGGTTGAAGCCTCTGTTTTCGGCTCAGGTCATGATCTCAGCATCCTGGGATCGAGGCCCGCATCGGGCTCCCTGCTTGGCGGGGAGCCTGCTTCCTCCTCTCTCTCTGCCTGCCTCTCTGCGTACTTGTAATCTCTCTGTGTCAAATAAATGGATGAAATCTTAAAAAAAAAAAATTGCCTATTTGTTTCTTTGGCCAACTTTCTACTTTTCACAGACTAATGGAGCTTTCTGCACGTCAGTCATTATCATCTTTTTCCTTATTTATATTGCTAATTTTTCTAAGTATGCCATTTAACTTTTCATTTTATACATGCTATTTTACTGTGTTTAACAAAATACAGTGTTTTTAAAAGTCATATTTATCATGTTTTTTCATATTAGTTCAGTTTGCTGTTATTCTTAGAAAGTCTTTCATTCCCCAACATCATTCAATTGTTTACCCAGACATATACATATGTTTTTTAGAGAGTTCCAGATGCACTGGAAGGGAGGGGCAGAAGGAAGGTACGGAGGGAGAGAGAGAACCTTAAGCAGGCTCCATGCCCCGTGCAGAGCCAATGCATGACCTGAAATCAAGAGTCAGATGCTTAATAACTAAGCCACCTAGGTGCCACCTAAAATTTTTTATAGTTTCATTTTTTTCTTTAATTTTTTATTATCTCTTGGAATTTATTCTAGTGAAGGGTTGAGCTAAGAATGTAATTGTTTCCCAAAAGTATACAGTCAGTCAACTGATAAAACACAGTTTATTGAATAAGCTATCCTGATTTTCTAACTTTTTATTTTACATAAATACTCACAGGAAGCTGTAAAACTAGTACAAAGAACAGAAATTAATGAAATAGACAATAGGAAAACAATATAGAAAATCAACAAAACCAAAAGTTGGTCCTTCAAAAAATTAACAAAATTGACAACGTTTTAGCTAACCTGACCAAGAAAAATACACAAGACTTAAATTACTAAAATAAGGAATGAAAGAAATGATATTACTACCTATCTTTCAGAAATAAAAAAGGATTATAAGGAAATACTAAGAACTGTATGCCAATAAATTATACAACTTAAATGAAATGGACAAATTCCCAGAAAGACACAACCTACTGAAGCTGACTCAAGAAGAAACAGAAAATCCTAGTAGACCTAAAACAAATGAAGATATTGAACTAGTAATTTTAAAACTCTCCAAGAAGAAAAGCCCAGGCCAGACAGCTTCATTGGTGAATTCTACCAATCTTTTCAAGAATACCAATTCTTCACAAACTCTTCCAAAAATAGAATAGGAGGGAATATTTCCCAACCCATTCTGAGACCCAAAGTACCCTAATATCAAAGTCAGGCAAACACATCACAAGAAAACAACAGACCATGAATATAGTCTCATAACCTTATTGATGCAAAAAAACTCAACAAAATAGTAGCAAACTAGGGGCACCTGGGTGGCTCAGTTGGTTAAGCGACTGCCTTCGGCTTGGGTCGTGGTCCTGGGGTCCTGGGATCTAGTCCTACATCAGGTTTCCCCTGCTCTGTGGGGAGCCTGCTTCTTCACCTCCCTCTGCCTGCCGTTCCCCCTGCTTGTACTCTCTCTGTCATATAAATAAATAAAATCTTAAAAAAAAATAGTAGCAAACTAAATCTAAGAACATCAGAGCACCTGGGTGGCTCAGTCACCCACATCAAGCCCCACATGGGTCTCTGCACTTAGCATAGAGTCTACTTGTCTCTCTCCCTCTGCTCCTCTTTCCATTTCCGCATACACACACTCTCTCTCTTTCTCTCTCTCTCTCTCTCTCAAATAAATAAATAAACAAATCTTAAAAAAAAAATCCCAGGGGCACCTCGGTGGCTCAGTTGGTTGAGCATCTGCCTTCACCTCAGGTCATGATCCCAGGATCCTGGGATCAAGCCCCGAGTCAGGCTCCCTGCTCGGCAAGTGGCCTGCTTCTCCCTCTTCTCCAGGCTTGTGATATCTCTCACTATCTCTGTCTGTCTCTCTCAAATAAATAAAATCTAAAAAAAAAAAATCCAACAACATATCAAGGAATTATACACCAAGAACAAGTGTCATTTATTCCATGAATATAAGACCGACTTAACATCAAAAATTAATTAATATAATAAACCATATCAATAGATTAAAAAGCAAAAACCACAAGATCACCTCAATAGAAGCATAAAATGCATACGACAAAATCTAAAACTGCTTCTGAGGGGAAGGAGTAAGGAGGGCTTTTTATTTAATGGGCACAGAATTTGTTTTGGACGATGAAAAAGTCTGGAAATGGAAAGTGGTAGCTGCACAACATTGTGAATATTCTTCATGCTGCTGAATTAAACATTTGAAAATTGTTAAAATGGCATATTTTGTTATATATATCTTATCACAATTTAAAAAAATCCCTTTATGGGCGCCTGGGTGGCTCAGTGGGTTAAAGCCTCTGCTTTCGGCCCAGGTCATGATCTCAGGGTCCTGGGATCGAGGCCCGCATCGGGCTCTCTGCTCGGCAGGGAGCCTGCTTCCCCCTCTCTCTCTCTGCCTGCCTCTCTGCCTCCTTGTGATCTCTCTCCCGCTGTGAAATAAATAAATAACATCTTAAAAAAAAAAAAATCCCTTTATGATAAAAACACTCAACAAACCGGGAACTAAATCAGGAACAGGAGGAAATCTCCTCAACCTGATAAAGGGCATCAACCAAATCGCACATCATACTTGCTGGTGAAAGACTGATGCTTCCTCCCTGAGATCTAGGAACAAGATAGAGATTCCACTCTCACCACTTCTATATAACACTGTATTGGAGGTTCTAGTCAGGCAAGAAAATGAAATACAAAGCATTTGTATAGGAAAAGGAGAAGCAAAAACTATTTCTGTATAGTCCATGTGCCCAAGGGCTTCTCAGCTGCAATCCTAACTGGTATCTTTCAATAAATCTTTCTCTAAAAGTGAGTCATTCCTTCAAAAAGAGACCAAGTAGAGGGGTGCCTGAGTGGTACAGTTGGTTAAGTGAATGACTATTGGTTTTAGCTCAGGTCATGATCTCAGGGTCATGAGATCAAGCCCCGTGTCGGGCTCAGTGTGGAGTCTGCTTGCGTTTCTCTCTCCCTCTCCCTCTGCCCCTCCCCACCACTCTAAAATACATAAATACGTTTTTTTAAAAAAAGAGAGACCAACTAGAATAAAGGTCTTATACAGAGCCTGCATTGTAAACTCGATCATGTAAGAGAATTTCCAATCTTAATCTACTATCTTCAAGCTTTATTTACTACTGGGAATGATACGGACATTTGAAAACCTGATTAACTACCTGTACTACTATAATGAAAACATTCTTCTACAACATTCCTTCATTACACTAGTGAATAAAAACAAAGGCAAGCTGTAATTCTCAGGTATCAAGATATAATTGCTCAAATGTTTATTAATCATAAGGATTGCACAATAAAATTGAGATGCAACATGAAAATAAAATTAATTTTCACCAAGTCACAAAATCCTGATTCTTACCATGTAAGGATCCACAGAAAGATAAAGAGTTCTCACTTGTACTTGTCCTTCATTGATATTATCTGATAAATTTACTTCTTCTACTCGGAAATTTTCTGCCACTGGATTACCATTTTTTCCTAAAATATTATGGAAAATATAAAATCAAAAAGTTACTTCCCTATGTAATTATTTATTATTCTTTAGAAGGTAACTCTAGGATTCAGATAACTCCCTTTTAATACAGATATGAGTAAGTCTATATTGTTTTGTAATTTCTCTGTAACACAGTGTAAATTCTTCAAATAGTTTCAACTGCTCTTGGTTTTCCCCAAAAAGTTCCTGTGGAATATTGGTAATAACTTCAAAATTTCTTTTTAAAGATAATTACAAATAAATCACTTCACCTGTTTTAAAATTATAGGATTTCAAAAAGTAAAAACTCACAGCCAGTTTAAAGGATGAAAATTCAAAATTTACAAGGCAGCAGAAACACCACATCAGCCAAAATAGTTAAGTAAACTTTCCTTCCTCATTTTAAGAAGAAATGGAAACTTAAATGAACAATTTTTTTTAAAAAGTAAAGTCTTGGGGCACGTGGCTGGCTCGGCTGGTGGAGCATGCAACTTTTGATCTCAAGATTATGGGTTCAAGCCCCACACTGGGTGTGGAGCCTAATAAATAAATAAATAAATAAAGTCTTGAAAAGTAGAAAATTTGAAGTATGAAAAGAAAAATTTATAAGCAGAAAATGCCATCACTAAAAGTGTATTCTTACTCAGTTATGTTTAACATAAGGCAAACTTCCTATTAAATCATCAAATGTGTAAGGTGGGAATAGAATGTAAACATTTTAATCTAATAGCTCACTTTAGTAAAACTGAAGTCAGAAAATGTAAGGGTGGGGGAGCAAGGGGGGTGTGATTTCCCCAGGCCACCCACTAAGTAAACAGTAAAGCCAAAGCAGCATGCGCCCAAACCTCCCAGGTTATTTCCACACCTAAGTTTCTATGATTCAGGTTAAACGTCGGCACAGACATTTCCGTGCTTTTCACATAAAACAGAAAAGCCAGTTTTAAGAATCAACAATATATACTACAAAGAAAAAACAAAAGCCATATATATTTGCAATATAAGCTTTTAAATATAATATTTCCAAGATACCTTTTTTTCTTCAACAAGTAGACTTGATAAGTAATCATTTAAAAAAACTGAGTAGTATTACATTGCTCAGAGTTTCTTCTAACATCTCTATTAGGGTTAATATCTTCCTAACTTAATTTACCATACTGACTCTTACTTTTTGTTCCTTCATTTTCATTAATAATTATCAAAGACCAGGGTGTCTGGATGGCTCAGTCAGTTCAGTGTCCCATTCAGGATTTCAGCTCAGGTCATGATCTCAGAGTCATGGATCTACCAGACCTTGGGCTCCACAATCACCAAGGAGTTTGGCTTGAGATTCTCTCTCTCTCCTTCTCCTCCTGCCCCTCTCCCTACTTTCTTTCTCTCTCATAAATAAATAAGTCTTGGGCGCCTGGGTGGCTCAGTGGGTTAAAGCCTCTGCCTTCGGCTCAGGTTATGATCTCAGGGTCCTGGGATGGAGGCCCGCAAGCAGGGAGCCTGCTCCCTCCTCTCTCTCTGCCTGCCTCTATGCCTACTTGTGATCTCTCTCTCTGTCAAATAAATAAATTTTTAAAAAAAATCTTTAAAGTAAATAAATAAGTTTTAAAAAATAACAATAATAATTATCAAAGACCACAGGTGCTCATTCATTACAGACGAATACGTACCAGGTCGGGAATTCAATACCACTCTTTGCACAATCATTACCTTGCTGCACAGTGGTCTCACAAGATTTCTGTATAAAATAACTCCTATAAAACAGAAAAGTTCTTAAATCACAAAGTCTTAAAATGTTCAACAATTAAAAACAAAGCATATTTGTGTTTCTGAACAAAGATAGGAAAAATCATATTTAGGATCCAGAAAAGATAGTCTCCTATCAGAGATTGCCTCCTAAAGCAAATATATAAAGAAAGACTGAATCTAATTAGAATTTTTGGCTAATAGGAACAAGTTCAAAAGACTAAGACAAAATGTTTTTGGCCTCATAATTCAAGCACATATTTATACCATCATGATTAAGCCTCCCACTGTGGCTTGATTAAACGAAAACATGAAAACAGTTAATCTAATAGCAAAATAAAAACACTAGCTGCTTGAGATGTAACCAAATCTTCAAAAATTATTTTATTCATTTATCAAAATGAAAATTAACAGTTTTGTTTATAATAGAAGTAAAACATCAGAGCTGCTTGGCTGGCTCAGTTGGAAGAGCATGTGACTCCTGACCTCGGGGTCGTGAGTTCAAGCCCCATGGTGGGTGTAGAAATTATTTTTTTTTAAATTTTTTTAAGTAAAACATTAAAAGCATTTTAAAATCCTCACCTTACAGGAAATGCTGTAATAGAGAATGGCAAAATAAGAAGGTAAAGGATCAGTTTATTCTGGGTTTTCAATTTGAGCTAATGAAAGAAACAAAATGAGGTTCCAGCGCTGGCACTATCTGACTTGGGGGAAACAGCCTTGACCTTAGTGAATGTTACTATATGCCAAGCACTACTGAGTGCTATGAAATATATATTTATATATACATACATATACATATACACACACATATTCATTTAATATTTAATATACACATTCTTTTTTAAAGACTTTAAGTAATCTCCACACCCAACATGGGGCTCAACCTTACAACCCTAAGATTAAGAATCACAAGTTCAGGACACCTGGGTGGCTCAGTCAGTTAAGCGTCTGCCTGCCTCGGGCTCAGGTCACAACAGGGCTCCTTGCACCGCAGGGAGCCTGCTTCTCCTTCTGCCTGCTGCTCCCCCTGCTTGTGCTGCTTGCTCCCTCTCTCTGACAAATAAATAAATAAAACTTAGGAAAAAAAAAAAGAGTCACATCCTCTACTGACTGAGCCTGCCAGGCACCCCAAATATATACTCTTCTAATTCCCTAACAATCCTATTAAGTAGTAGTATCTCCATTTTACAGAGGAGAAAACTGAGCTTTAAAGGGTTTAAGCATTTTCCTAAGGTGGTGGAGCTAAAATTCAAACCCAAGCTGCCTGACATTCCAGAGCCAATCTCTTAACTACTACGTAAAAATTTCCACCCTGTATGTTTAAGTTGTTTGACTTCTAAAATACTACGCAAACATTATCTTTCTTAAAATTAATATACTTATTTACCACTTCTGTCTTCTCTCCTTAGATATTTTGTTTTATCATCTTGAGTACATAACATTGAGAAGCCCAAAGGAAAATAACTATATCAACCACTTATTTTGTATAACAATTGCAACATATTTAGCTCTTAACATCATTTCTAATTTTATATTTTATATTGTAAAAGATACAATATAAAAATTGTAAAAGTGTACAACAGCACACTTAGACATTTGACAACCATCTTTAAATCCATTTGACATTTAATAATCCCTTGCCTTGTATCACTGGGTAATTCTGTGATAGATCACACAGCAGATAAGCAGAGGAGTTGGGACTGGAATATAAATCTTCTCATCCCAGATCTCGCATGCCTCACTCTTNTCTGTGATAGATCACACAACAGATAAGCAGAGGAGTTGGGACTGGAATATAAATCTTCTCATCCCAGATCTCGCATGCCTCACTCTTTGCCCTATTGTCCCACAACCTTCCCCAAACAGGGTTTTTACATATATAGCCATATAATGATGTCCACCTCTCCTATAGGTACTCTTTACTGGAGGAAGGGAATTCTACTCCCAATTAACTACATGATGTTAGCAACATTCAGTAAGACAGAAGGAAGAACACTGCTTTCTTACTTTTTGTAATGTATTATGTATAATCTCGCTATTATGAGATTAATGGCTAACGGCCCTCAATATCCATTCTCTTTCTCATGAACAACATTGCCCTGCTAAAAGACTGCATCTCCCTGCTTCCCCTTAAAACAAATCCCAGACATCATCCTATTGCCAAAAATCCCTCTGTTTGCATCTCTGGTAACAGATTATTTTAAATACAAACACTATACCGTTACCCTTTCAGAACTGACAATATAGATAATTCCTTAACATTATCTAATACCTAGTACATATTCAAATTCCCTGATTGTCTCAAACAAGGGTTTTTTTGCCAGTTGTAGGCAATTTATTTATTCCCCCTTTTTAAATTTAAATTCAGTCAATTAACATATAATGTACTATTGCTTTCAGAGGTAGAGTTCAGTGATTCATCAGTCATATAACACCCAGTNTATTCCCCCTTTTTAAATTTAAATTCAGTCAATTAACTTATAATGTACTATTGCTTTCAGAGGTAGAGTTCAGTGATTCATCAGTCATATAACACCCAGTGTTCATTACATCACATGCCCTCCTTCAAGTCTATCACCCAGTTAACCCATCCCCCTACCTCCCTCCCCTCCAGCAACCCTCAGTCAAACATGTCTTTTTAGTTGGCTCAGTAGAATCAGGATTCAAGGGCNTATCCAACTAGGCTGTCATTGAAAATAGAAGGAAAGATAAAAATCTTCCAGGACAGGTCCCCGCTAAGCGGGGAGCCTGCTTCCTCCTCTCTCTCTGCCTGCCTCTCTGCCTACTTGTAATCTCTCTCTCTCTGTCAAATAAATAAATAAAATCTTTAAAANAAAAAAAAAGAATCAGGATTCAAGGTTCACATATTACATTTTGAGTCTCCTCTCCTTTTTTACTTCATGCCATTGAATGTTGAAGAAACATTTGTTGCTTAATTCCTTTGTCTATNAGGATTCAAGGTTCACATATTACATTTTGAGTTTCCCCCCCTTTTTTACTTCATGCCATTGAATGTTGAAGAAACATTTGTTGCTTAATTCCTTTGTCTATGGAATATCCTTTGATTGCTTCCTCATGGTGTCATTTACCTCATTCTTCTATCTTCCCCATCCCCCACCCCCACAATCCCTGACTAGTAGTTAGATCTAGAGATTTGATTAGATGCAGGTTCAGTTTTTAGGCAAGAATCTTTAAAGGTGGTGCTGTGTCCATCCTATTTCATCACATCAAGAGGTCCAAAATGTCTTGTGGGGCTAAACCTATTTTTAAAAGGAAATTTTCCATTGGATCACCTTATGTGAAAATTATGGACAAACTGAGAAGCAAAATTTTCCAGTTTGATGCTGGATCACAGATAACTGCCCTGAAGTGGTTATTAACAACACCATAATTTTCAATCAGAGTCTTCCCAAATGAAATTTCATATTTGCCTTCTTCTCTGATTACTTTCAATATATGCTTTCTTTAAAATACGCACACTGTAGATTTGTCCAAATACTGTTTATCAAAATGAAAAGGACACTATCAAATTTCTCTCCCTCTGTATTAAATTTGAAAGTTTTCGACTGTGGACGCCTGGGTGGCTCAGTGGGTTAAAGCCTCTGCCTTCAGCTGGGGTCATGATCTCAGTGTCCTGGCATCGAGGCCCGCATCCCTGAGCAGGAAGCCTGCTTCCTCCTCTCTCTCTGCCTGCCTCTCTGTCTACTTGTGATCTCTCTCTGTCAAATAAATAAATAAATAAATCTTAAAAAAAAAAAGTTTTCAACTGTCAAATACTAAAATTAACTAAGATACAATAATTGCACAATATCCCTTCATAGCACAACAAACATTTAAAACATAAAGAACTTGATTTAGTTAAAAAATTAAAATCTTAAAATATGACACACCTAGTTCTAGATCTGAAAAGAGAGGTAGTGGTCGTGATTACATTCGTCTCTAGCAGAGAGGAGTGGGGAGGACACTCAACTCTTTATTAATTCACATTAAGCATACCATGTTTGTTTGGTATGATATTAAGTGGGTTTCCAACTATGTTAAGTAATATCCCAAGTAACACCAGATCAATGATCAACTGAAAAATTCACTCAAGTCAGCATCAGGCTCCCTGCTCAGCGGGGAGTCTGTTTATCCCTCTCCCTCTGGGGCTCCCCCTGCTTGTACTCTGTCAAATTTTAAAAATCTTGAAAAAAAAAAAAAAAAGAAAGAAAAGAAAAATTCACTCTATTGTTGCTCATAAAGAGTGTGTCATTTGAGCCTCTACCTTGTAGCCTAGTATTAGGAAAAGGGCACTGATCTAAGTAGACAGAGTACCTGGCCGGGTTCTAATCACGTGGGATCTTAGGAATGGCTCTTTCAGCCAGTCTTCCGATCCTTACTAAATGCCAGGAACTGGGCTAAAGTTTTTATAATCATTGTCTCGCTTACCCCTCCACCCAACAATTCTATGAGGATGGTACTGTCTTTTATCCCCATCTTCTAGACGAGTAAAGGGAGCGACAGAGGGGTCGCATAACTTGGCCATGTTTGCACAACTGGTAATGACCGACACTGGGACCCACTCTCAAACATAACACGTCCCATTTCCATAACATGAGCTTCCCAATATCTTTGTAAAGAAACACCTCCCTATCCTGATCTCGTTCAATTATCCCGCCATAAATGCCTCTGCCGACCACGGCCTTTGTTATAAAAAGTGTCAATCTCTGGGATTTCCTCCACTCTTTCTGGCTGGCTGGTGGCTCCCTCATCTTTTGAGTGTTTTGGTTTCCTCCTCCTGCCCAAGCCTAACCTGTGGGGATTCCTGCCTGGCTCTTCCCCCATCCCGCTGACCTCACCGTCCTCTCCGGCTCCCACTACCAACCACTCATATGGAAATGAATAAAAATCTGTGTCTACAAATTTCAAACTGGCTTCCCCGACTGTAAGCGCCGAGGGGACAGGGATTTGTGTCAATGATGTACGTTCACTCTCTGACTGGCACAGGATAGATGCTCAATAAATAGGTGTTAAATGAACGTCCCAGAAGCACCTTAAACACAATTACGTCCAAACTCGAGGTTGCTTACTCCCAACAGTTCAAAAAAAACCCAAAAAACTGCCTGTTTCTTCTCGAGCATTCGCTAACCTAGCGACGTAGGCGAAAACGCCAGCGTCGCCGCAGCCCCGGGGCGGGGAAAAGTGGAGGTCACCGCGGCCCCTAGCTCCTCCCACACCCGGAAGGCGCGAGCCCGCGCGGGGTTGGCGGGACCGCAGCCGCGGGGCGCCCCTCTCCGGCACTCACCGCCACGCCGCTGGGGAGGAAGTCTCGCGCGGGGTGCGGAGCCCGCCGGGGGCCGGCCGCGCGACCGCAGGCCTCCGAACCCAGCACGCAGGCGCACTGCTAGACCTTGGCTCCTCGCCTCCAGGCCCTCCCGTCCAGGGGCGGGCTTTTACAGTCGAGGCGGGACTCCTGGGTTCCCACGTTTTTGAGAGAGGAGGGGCCGCTGCGGAGTGTTAAAGGATCCTCACTGGTCTGGGCAGTGTGTTGTGGGTTTTTGTTGCTTTTGGCGGGGGAGGGGCAGAGGGAAAGAGAGGGTCTCAAGCGGGCAAGGTGCCTAGGCCCGGCTTGGTCTCAGCACCCTGAGAATCATGACCTGAGCCCAAATCAAGAGTGGGTGGCTTAACCGAGCGACTCAGGCGCCCCTGGGCAGACCGGATGGTCACGGTGTGTGTAGTGCCTGGACCTAACGAGCAGATCGTTCAGCCTTGACCACGGAGTTCAGGTCCAGACGCACTTGAAGGAATTAAATTCGTTGTCTGAGCCTCAGATTGGAAAATTACAGCGAGACAGGGGCCCTCAAGACTATCCCCCGTTTTATACACAGGGAAACTGGGACTTGAGAGCTGCTGTGGTTGGACCACCCACTTTTCCGCTGGTTAAAGGCAATGCTGGGATTAAATTGCCTCTCCAGATTGCTTGGCTAGCTCCCTTTCCCTTACAACAAGGCTGTCTTTTCTTTCACAAAGAATCCCAGCTTCCTCAAAGATGGATTACCCAACGTTGAAAGGGGAATTCAACTGCTTCCTTTTTTACCTCAAACTTTCTAATTGATTAAATTCTTTCAAGTCTATCTCTTAACTCAGGCAAAAGATCCTGCAGGCAAAGCATCCTCTCAAGCAATAAGGACTGGCCTGAGCCAGCAAGACCTCAGTGACTGACCGCAAGATAATGACTGATAGGACCTTTACTACCCACTTGCACATACCCATGACCTCTGCCCCACATTTGCCTAATACAAACCTGGAAGTCTTTTCAGCACTTTGGAGGCAATCTTTGAGACCCTAGTCCACTGTTTTCCGTGTTAGCCTCACAGAAATAAAATGCCTTTCTCCCTTTACCATTTGTCTCTCTGCCTTTGGATTTTATTAGTGGCAAGTGGCCAAACCTGGTCTGTTTGGGATCCCCAGAGTCAGGTGCCTTTGCACCCTTGTGCCCCAGCTACAGTGTGGACTGATTTCTCAATTTCATTAATTATTAATTGCCTTTTGTGTTGAACTGGGTTGAGCAAGGCTTATTCCTAAGACAGCTTGTATCCTCAGGGACTTTAATAAACCCTAAGAGAGACCATCCTGAATTAGCCAGGTGAAGGAATTGCTATTTATATTGTATTCATGTCAGAGCTAATAGCATAAATCATGGTATTCAGAAACTGAATGATGACTGGGGTAGTGAGCAAGAGGAAAGAATCATTCAACAGGTTGGAGCTTCTGGTAGCTTTATCTCTTAAATTTTTTTTAAGATTTTATTTATTTATTTGACAGAGAGAGAGCACAAGCAGGAGAGCAGCAGGCAGAAGAAGAGGGAGAAGCAGGCTCCCCACTGAGCACAGAACCCAAGGCAAGACTTGATCCCAGAACCATGGGATCATGACCCAAGCAGAAGGCAGGTGTTTAACTGACTGAGCCATCCAGGCACCCCTCATCTCTGAAATTTTTTATTTCCTTGAGAAAGCTTCAGGAAAGGGCTATAAAGATCATAGTACTTTGCAAACTCAGGCAGGAGCTTATCTCTTATCGGTCTTGTACAAGTAGACCTTCAATAACATTTTTTTTTATGACTTGAACCAACTGATGAAAAAGAAAATGCTGGACACCGAGGTTGCTCAGTCATTAAGCATCTGTGTTTGACTCAGGTCAGGATCCCAGGGTCCTGGAATGGAGTCCCACATCTGACTCCCTGCTCAACAGGGAGTCTGCTTCTCCCTCTACCCCACTCCCTGCTCATGATCTTTCTCTCTCTCTTTCAGATAAATACATAAAATCTTTACTTAAAAAAAATAACAGGCTAAAAGTAATAGCATAAAGTAAAGGTAGTCTAGAATTTGGTTTTAAAAGAAAGTCTTTTTTTTATTTTTTTATTTTTTATTTATTTTTTTTTTTTAAAGATTTTATTTATTTATTTGACACACAGANAATTTTTTTATTTTTTATTTATTTTTTTTTTTAAAGATTTTATTTATTTATTTGACACACAGAGAGAGAGATCACAAGTAGGCAGAGAGGCAGGCAGAGAGAGAGGGGGAAGCAGGCTCTCTGCTGAGCAGAGAGCCCGATATGGGCCTCGATCCCAGGACCCTGAGATCATGACCTGGGCCGAAGGCAGAGGCTTTAACCCACTGAGCCACCCAGGCGCCCAAGAAAGTCTTTTTTTTAAAAAAAGATTTTAGGGGCGCCTGGGTGGCTCAGTCGTTAAGCGTCTGCCTTCAGCTCAGGTCATGATCCCAGGATCCTGGGAGCCCACATGGGGTTCTCTGCTCAGCGGGAAGCCTGCTTCTCTCTCTCCCACTCCCCCTGCTTGTGTTCACTCTCTCACTGTGTCTCTCTCTGTCAAATAAATAAATAAATAAATTTTAAAAAGATTTTATTTATTTATTTGAGAGAGAGAGAGGGTGCATGTGTGGTGGGAGGGGCAGTGGGATAGGGACAAGCAGACTCTCACTGAGCAGGGGGCCCGAAGACATGGGGCTCAATCCCATGACCTCTAAGATCATGACCTGAGCCAAATGCAGTTGCTTAACCGACTGAGCCACCCAGGTGCTCCAGGAAACAGTCTTTCAAAGTAGAAAAGAAACCCTACAATATTATTAAATTAGTTTTTACTCTCTTGATTCTAGGGCCTGTGAACTCCTGGTAATAAATGTGATTTCTCTCCCCATCCCCAAAATTCTTTTTTTTTTTTTTAAGATTTTTTATTTATTTATTTGACAGAGAGAGAGAGGGATCACAAGTAGGCAGAGACACAGGCAAAGAGAGAGGAGGAAGCAAGCTCCCAGCCAACCAGGGAGCCTGATTCGGGCCTCGATCCCAGGATGTTGAGATCATGACCTGAGCCGAAGGCAGAGGCTTTAACCCACTGAGCCACCCAGGCGCCCCCCCCCTTTTTTTTTAAGATTCCAAAATTCTTTTTTTTTTTTTTAAAGATTTTATTTATTTATTTCACAGAGGGAGAGAGATCACAAGGAGGCAGAGAGGCAGGCAGAGAGAGAGAGGGGGAAGCAGGCTCCCCACTGAGCAGGGAGCCCGATGCGGGCCTCGATCCCAGGACCCTGAGATCATGACCTGAGCCGAAAGCAGAGGCTTTAACCCACTGAGCCACCCAGGCGCCCAAGATTCCAAAATTCTTAATTATGAGCTCATGAAGGGTGCCTGGGTGGCTCAGTTGGTTAAGCATCCAATTCTTTTTTTTTTTTTTTAAGGTTTTATTTATCTGATAGAGAGCATGCATAAGCTGGAGGAAGGGACAGAGTGAAAGGGAGAAGCAGACTCCCCTCTGAGCAGAGAGCCCAATTTGGGGCTCGATCCCAGGATGCTGGGATCATGACGTGAGCCAAAGGCAGACACCTGACTGAACCACCCAGGCGCCCCCTAAGCGTCCAACTCTTGATTTCATGCCCAGGTCATGATCTCAGGATGGTGACATCTAGCCCCACATTGGGCTCCACACTCAGCACTGAGTCTCCTTGTCCCTCTTCCTCTGCTCCTCTCCTCACTCTCTCTCTCTCTAAAATAAACAAATAAAATTTTTTTAAAATATAAATAGATAGGGCGCCTGGGTGACTCAGTGGGTTAAAGCCTCTGCCTTCGGCTCAGGTCATGATCTCAGGGTCCTGGGATCGAGGCCTGCATCAGGCTCCCTGCTCAGCGGGAGCCTGCTTCCTCCTCTCTCTCTGCCTGCCTCTCTGCCGACTTGTAATCTCTCTCTCTCTCTGTCACATAAATAAATCTTAAAATCTGTCAAATAAATAAAATCTTAAAATAAAATACATAAATAAATAAATAAGGGCTCCTGGGTGGCTCAATCACTTAAGCGTCTGCCTTCAGCTCAGCTCACGATCCGGGGAGTTCTGGGATCAAGACCTGCATTGGGCTCCCTATTCAACAAGGAGTCTCCTTCCCCCTCTCCCTCGGCTCCTCCCCCTGTTCATGCTCTCTCTCTTTCTCTAATAAATAAATAAAATCTTAAAAAAAAAAAAGAAAACATTATCAACACAAAAATAATCACATTGAGATTAAAAGTCAATATGTTAGATTATATTCCATGCTCTGTACCTTATATCTTCTTTATTAAAGAAGAAAAGAATTTTGTTTGAATTTTTCTTAAACCAGATTCTAACAGTAAGAATAAAGGCTTTTACTCCAAGAAAGAACATCAATACCGGTCACCATAGGTTGAAAGGAAGCTTCCGGCATAAAATTATTCATAATATTTCCTTAGTGAGCTTCTTGGATGTATAGATTGTTTTTCATCAAATTTAAGAAGTTTTCAGCCATTATCTCTTCAAATATTATTTTCTGCCCCTTTCTCCCCTCTTTCTGGAATTACCACTGCATGTATTTTTTTTTTTTAAGATTTTATTTATTTATTTCACAGAGGGAGAGAGATCACAAGGAGGCAGAGAGGCAGGCAGAGAGAGAGAGGGGGAAGCAGGCTCCCCGCTGAGCAGGGAGCCCGATGCAGGCCTCGATCCCAGGACCCTGAGATCATGACCTGAGCCGAAAGCAGAGGCATTAACCCACTGAGCCACCCAGGCGCCCTGTATGTATGTTTGTATGCTGGTACTTCACAGATCTCTGCAGTTCTGTTCATTTGTCTTTGATTTTTTTTTCTCCCTATATTCACATCGGGTCATTTCTTTTTTCTTAGATTTGAGGGAGTAGGCAGAGGGAGGGCGAGAGAGAGAATCTCAAACAGACTCCTCACCAAGCACAGAGTCTGACATAGGGCTCGATCTCACAACCCTGAGATTATGAGCTAAGCCCAAATCAAGTCAGACACTTCACTGACTGAGCCACCCAGGGGCACCCAGATTGGGTCATTTCTACTGATCTATTTCCAGTTCATTCCTGCCACCTCAAATCTGCTGTTGAGGCCTCTAGTGAATTTTTCAGTTACAATATTCTTCAGTTCCAGAATTTCCATTTGGTTTTATCTTAAAAATTTTCTATATCCTTATTGAGAATCCATTTTTGTTGATACATTGTTATGTACTTTCCTTTAATTCTTTAAACATGGTTTTCTTTAGTTCTTTGCACATATTTATAATAGCTGCTTTAAAGTCTTTGCTAAATTCCGGGCACCTGGGTGGCTCAGTCAGTTGGCAGCGTGCTCTTGATTTCAGCTGGGGTCATCATCCTGGGGTCCTGGAATGGAGCCTCATGTCAGCCTCCATGCGTAGCAGGGAATCCACTTGGTGATTTCTCTCCCTCTCCCTTTGCTTCTCTTTCTGCTCCAGTTTTCTCTCCTGTTCTCTCTCTCTCTAAAATAAATAAATAAATATTTAATATATTTGGAAAATATATTTCCAATGGTTGTTCACCTCTGTCCTTCTTTTCATGTACTGTTGCTATAGCTACAATGACCAGGACTTTTATAATGAATAATGGATCAAAACTATGCCACTTTCCCATTCTTGTTACCAATCAAGCACTCATCTCCAAGTCATCATTTTTTAATAGATTTTATTTATTTATTTGACAGAGAGAGATCACAAGTAGGCAGAGAGGCAGGCAGAGAGAGAAGGGGAAGCAGGCTCCCCGATGAGCAGGGAGCCTGAGATCATGACCTGAGCCAAAGGCAGAGGCTTAACCCAGTGAGCCACCCAGGCGCCCCCCAAGTCATCATTTTAACAAAAACAATACTGGGTGGCTCAGTGGGTTAAAGCCTCTGCCTTCGGCTCAGGTCATGATCTCAGCGTCCTGGGATCGAGGCCGCATCGAGCTCCCTGCTCAGCCGGGAGCCTGCTTCCTCCTCTCTGTCTGCCTGCCTCTCTGCCTACTTGTGATCTGATCTCTCTCTCTGTGTCAAATAAATAAATAAAATCTTTAAAAAAAAACAAAAACAATGCTAGATCTAAAATCTCAAAAACGTAATAATGGACAAGAAAAAGCAAGTTACAGAAGGAAACAACAGTGTAAGTGCATTTATATAGAATTTAAAAACATGCAAAACAATACTGTATATTGTTTATGAATGAAACTTATGTTGTAAAAGCATAAACACACGCAAGGGGATGATAAACTCCCAATCCATATTGAGAATGGTTACTTCTAGAGGGAGAGAAATAAGATCAGGGAGAAGGAGACAAATACTGTATTTCTTATACTGAGTGGTAAGTATCTGGACATCTGCTATATCATTCTAAAAACTGTATATTTATCAAAGACTTAATGAAATCAAACTAAAAAGAAGTCAATACCACAAAATTTTTTTAAGGAGGACATGAGAGTTACATTTCAAAGAAGATTTTCGAGCTTACAAGCATCTAAATAGAACTGAGATTTTTTTTTTTCCCTACTCAATGTCTTATCTGAGGAGACTGGAGACAACTTTTGTGTGGTTAATTTTCAAAAACCTTGGGTGCCTGGGTGGCTCAGTGGGTTAAAGCCTCTGCCTTCAGCTCAGGTCATGATCTTGGGGTCCTGGGATCAAGGCCCGCATGGGGCTCCCTGCTCAGCGGGGAGCCTGCTTCCTCCTCTCTCTCTCTCTGCTGCCTCTCTGCCTACTTGTAATCTCTCCCTGTCAAATAAATAAATAAATAATCTTAAAAAAATTTTTTTTCAAAAACCTTTTTTGTTTTTCTTAACCCTTTTTAGAAAAACACCAAGCCTTCACACAATGAAGCCTTATGTTGGAGGACACGTTGAGGGGTCTTCCAGTATCAAAAAAATTTGTGAAAGAGTTGGAAAGACTGGGTGAAGTTTAGTAGGTGCCCAGTCTGGCAGATTATCTTCACCTTTCATTGTCTTTGAGCTATTTTACCACTCTNTTTACTAGGTGCCCAGTCTGGCAGATTATCTTCACCTTTCATTGTCTTTGAGCTATTTTACCACTCTGCATTGCAAAAAAACTGATTCCAGTGCAGATGACTCTTGCCCATAAAAATGCAAATGTCAAGTGTTCCTAGAGGACAACTGGTCTCTCTCCTCCTCACCCAAGAAACCAGTGTTGTGTCTATGAAGCAAATTAACTTCAGCATTGCTGATTGTCTATACATGTGTCTGCTCTTTGGAGTATCTTTTGAATCAGTTGTAATATATTACTGGTTCTCTCATTAACTAATACATTAAATCAAATCTTAGACACCTGTTAATTTTATATTTCTATGAGTCATGATTTTACATTTTAAAAATAATTATCCTTTAACTGGAGGGAAGAGGGCTCTTTCACCTCATTTCTGCCAAACCACATGAATTGCACAATACCTTAGGGAGCTCCTTCCTGGCTGGAGATGCTGGCCCCTCGGATTACTTGGTCCTATTATTTTTCTCTTGCTCCCTTCTTTTTTTCCTCTATGTTAGGGACTTTTTTTTTTTTTTAAGATTTTATTTATTTATTTCACAGCGGGAGAGAGATCACAAGGAGGCAGAGAGGCAGGCAGAGAGAGAGGGGGAAGCAGGCTCCCTGCTGAGCAGAGAGCCCGATGCGGGCCTCAATCCCAGGACCCTGAGATCATGACCTGAGCCAAAAGCAGAGGCTTTAACCCACTGAGCCACCCAGGCGCCCTGTTAGGGACTTTTTAAAGAATCTATTGGGATGTCTGGGTGGAACCGTCGATTAAGCCACTGACTCTTGATTCCAGCTCGGGTCATGATCTCGGGGTCCTGGAAGCAAGCCCCAGGTTGGGCTAAGCGCAGGGTCTGCTTGGGATTCCCTCTCCCTCTCCCTCTGCCCCTCCCACTCACGCTCCCTCTCTCTCTCCAAGATAAATAAATAAATCTTAAAAAAAATTTTTTAATCTATTTTTAAACCCTGATTCCTTGCTCCCTTGGCAACTGGAAATAACAAATTTCCTTTACTAAGGTGGTAATGGATCAAGGTTTTCTCTGTGATTAAGGCCATATTTACAATTACTATGTGAGATTAAAAATTGCAATAGTTATAGCAGGTTTAAATCAGACTCATTTCTCAGTTTC
This sequence comes from Ailurus styani, assembly GCA_002007465.1. Lineage (NCBI taxonomy): Eukaryota > Metazoa > Chordata > Mammalia > Carnivora > Ailuridae > Ailurus > Ailurus styani. Next base: position 8,981,702 of record LNAC01000027.1, on the reverse strand, counting down.
CTTCTCACTGACCTCCCTCCTCCCAAACTTCACATTTGCCTTTAACATTGTGAACACACTCTATATACTTGTTAAATTAATTAACAAGTGAATGGATGCCCACTGTGTGCTTAACACTACTTAGGTGCTAAGTGGCCTATCATAGGCAAGTTCAAGTCCCTGACCCTGGAAATTTACAATCCAGTTGGGAAGACGGGGAGGTAACAGTATATGCAGTTTGGTAAGTGCCACATGGAGTGAGCTGGGCAATAAATGCTTCACTCATTCATCCATCGAGCAAAGACTTCTTTCTTACCCATTACATGCAGGTGCTGTGGTATGGAATGGTGAAAAAGACCGGCACAGACTCTCCCTTCACCAAGCATCCTCTAGAGGGGACTAAGACAAGTAAGCGGGCACTTCCGATACTGCATTGCCTGGGGAATGGTGGGGAAGGGCAGGATGTGGTGGCAGCAATAGGAGGAAAACTAATCCCTGACTTGTGGGTTCTGGAAATCTCTCCAAAGTGAAATTGGAAAGATCTTGGCCTTTCTAATATTTTTTAGAGTGTGTGGGGAGCAGAATGGGGTGTAGATGGGAATCAATCCATCCATGTGGAAATACTACATATTAAAGTTTGGAGGTAAGAGACAACAAAGCATATTCAGGGAACTTAAAGAAGTTTAGTATGGCTAAGGCAACGAGTTTGAGGGGAGAGCATGGAAGGGAATGAAGCAGGAGAAGCCAAAAGGGACCATGTGAGCTGTGTTAAGGGAATTCAATTCTATCCTAAGAACAGTGGAAGAACTGTTAAAGATTTGTTTTGTTTTAAAGATTTGGACCTGGGCGCCTGGGTGGCTCAGTGGGTTAAAGCCTCTGCTTTCAGCTCAGGTCATGATCTCAGGGTCCTGGGATCGAGGCCCACATGAAATAAATAATAAAAAAAAATAAAATAAAGATTTGGACCTAATTGTATTTGCATTTTTTTAAAAGATTTTATTTATTTATTTATTTGGCAGAGAGAGAGAGAGATCACAAGTAGGCTGAGAGGCAGGCAGAGAGAGAGGAGGAAGCAGGCTCCCTGACGAGCAGGGAGCCAGATGCGGGCCTCGGTCCCAGGACCCTGAGATCATGACCTGAGCTGAAGGCAGAGGCTTTAACCCACTGAGTCACCCAGGCGCCCTGTATTTGCATTTTTAAAAAGATTTTGTTCATTTATTTATTTGAAAGAAAGAGAGAGCGCGCAGGCAAGGGGAGGAGCAGAGGGAGAGAGACAAGCAGACTCTGTGCTGAGCCCAGGACGCGGGGCTGGATCTCAGGACCCTGAGATCACAAACTGAGCCCAAACCAAGAGTCGGACACTTAAATGACTGAGCCACCCAGGTGCCCCTGTACTTATATTTTGAAGGGGTCAACCCTGGCTGGAATTAGGAGAATGGATTTTTTTTAAAGATATTATTTATTTATTTGACAGAGAGAGACAGAGATAGCAAGAGAGAGATCACGGGCAGGGAGAAGAGGGAAAAGCAGGCCCCCGCTGACCAGGGAGCCTGACTCAAGACTTGATTTCAGGACCCTGGGATCATGACCTGAGCCGAAGCAGACACTCAATCAACTGAGACGCCCAGGCAGAATGGGGGGGTGGGGACTGGAGGCAGGAAGTCTAAGCAAAAGATAATAGTGACATAAATAAAGGTAATGGCTCTGGAAATGGGGGGGAAAAAGCACAGACTATGGGACATTTAGGAGTTAAAACCAATAGGACTTGATAACCGATTAAAGTGAAGATAGCCAACAGGCAGAGAAACACAGGTCTATCTGGAATTTAAGACAGACAACTGAACTAGAGATAGAGTAGATGGTCAGGATTCCCGGGACAAGATAAGATTGCTCAGAAAGAGTAACAGAAATATGGGGAGAAAGCCCACTACATAGCCCTGAAAAGGATTCCAAGAGTCTGCTAAGCAGCAGGGAGGTGGAAGAAAACCAAAACAACAAAATGTCATGAAGGTCAAGGGAAGAGAGGGCTTCAAAAATAAGGACAAAGTCAGTAGTGTCCAAGGTTGCAGAAAGGCCAAGTACATGAAAACTGAGCTGTGATTTTCAGATCTGAAGGGTCTGAAACAGAATATATCACCCCCAAATAGGACCACAGGAGCTCAGCATATGCCACTGCAAAACAGTCTCCTTTGGTTTATGGGTTAATCTGAGCTGTAGGCATTTGAAAAATAGCAAATGCAGAGAGGGCCTTTCTCTGAACTCCCCTGTATGCCTAAAGACAGATCCTCTGAAAGGAACTCACTTGTCATAGATGCCCTCCCCTGGAGTTTCATCAACCAGGGAAGACGGACGCTTATCACAGGAGAGGAGACTAGAAGTTGACACCACACCCAGACAAACTTTGTCACAAACCATCATACCTCTCATCTGTTAGTCTAAGGGCCCATTCATCTTCCCTAGAGACCTACCATCCTTCTCTCCTTTCCCTATTAAGAAGGTTTTTAATCCTGAATTCTAAGCCATCTTGGGCAGTTACTCATTTTTCCTGGGTATCTCCAATGTGTACATGGGTATACATGAGAATACGCTTCTGTTTGTTTTTCTTTTGTTAATCTTCTTATAAGCATCTCAGCTGAGAACCAGGAGAGCAGAGGGAAAATTAATGCTCCTCTCTTACGGATCATTTAGCCTCAGGGACCTCACTGGTGATCNGCTTCTGTTTGTTTTTCTTTTGTTAATCTTCTTATAAGCATCTCAGCTGAGAACCAGGAGAGCAGAGGGAAAATTAATGCTCCTCTCTTACGGATCATTTAGCCTCAGGGACCTCACTGGTGATCTTGATGAGAGTATTTCAGGGCATGGTGAATCATGATTGCAGTAATGGAGTAAATGGATGGTACTATTTTTTGACACTTGTTTTGTAATTACCAGAAAAATGCATTTGTGTGACTTATCAGGTAAAGGGCTAGTATCCAAAATCTTTAAAGAACTTATCAAACTCAACACCCCAAAACAAATAATCCAATCAAGAAATAGGCAGAAGACATGAACAGATATTTCTGCAAAGAAGACATCCAAATGGCCAACAGACACATGAAAAAGTGCTCAACATCACTCAGCATCAGGGAAATTCAAATCAAAACCACAGTGAGATACCACTTCACATCAGTCAGAACGGCTAAAATTAACAAGTCAGGAAACAACAGATGTTGGCAAGGATGCAGAGAAAGGGGACCCCTCCTACGCTGTTGGTGGGAATGCAGGCTGGTGCAGCCACTCTGGAAAACAGTATGGAGGTTCCTCAAAAAGACAGAAATAGAGCTACCATACGTCTCAGCAATCACACTACTGGGTATTTATCCTGAAGATACAAATGTAGTGATCCAAAGGGGCACGTGCACCCAAATGTTTATAGCACCAATGTCCACAATAGCCAAACTACGGAAAGAACCTAGATGTCCATCAACAGATGAATGGATAAAGAAGATGTGGTATATATACACTATGGAATACTATGCAGCCCTCAAAAAAACCCGATATCTTGCCATTTGCAACGATGTGGATGGAACTAAAGGGTATTATGGTAAGCAAAATAAGAGAACGACAATTCAATTGTCGTTCTCAATCAGAGAACAATTATATGATCTCCCTGATATGAGGAATTTGAAAGGCAGGGCTGGGGGGTGTGGGGGGTATGGAGGGAATGAAATAAGATGGGACTGGGGAGGGAGACAACCCATAAGAGACTCTTAATCTCAGGAAACAAACTGAGGATTGCTGGGGGGTGGGGGGCTACGGATAGGGTGGCTGGATTATGGACACTGGGGAGGGTATGTGCTATGGTGACTGCTGTGAAATGTGTAAGACGGATGATTCACAGACCTGTACCCCTGGGGCAAATAATACATTGTGTTAATAAAAAATAAATAAAAAATAAAAATTTTAAATTTAAAAATTAAAAAAATACATTTGTGGCCTATCCTATATAAGTGTATTGTTGCCCCATTTAACAATTACTTACATGTCTTTCTTACTACTAGACTTGACCTTCTTGAACCTAGGAATTGTATCTTATTCAGGTTGAGAATCCCAGCGGCTAGCACTGTCTTTGACATATATAAAGGGTACAATATATATTTATGATTGAATAAAAAGTCTAGAGGGCTGTCTTCCAAATTCAAATTGTCTTTAGTCTCTCAGCCAAACCTCTAAGCTCTGTGGTCAGAGTCTGAAGCTTTAGGTAAGCGATCAAGGACAGGAGCTAAAACCAGGAATCCAGTATCTTCATCTGCCCTGTACCTCCTCATTCACCCCTGGGCCAGTCACAGAGCCACTTGGCTCAATTTTCTCATCCACGGAGTGACCACCTTTATATTTACTACCAGAGGCATTGAGAACCTTAATTAACATTTAGAAAATAATTTGTAATCCTTATAACATGAGACCCATCTAATCGAAAGCCCATACCATTATCATGCCCCATTTCATTTTATCTGGATTTTTTTTAACTGGATTGGTTTTACATTTCAACATGAATTAGTATGCAGTGCTACTGTTAAATTGAGTGTTGAATTTCACTCCCCAGAGAGTTTTCTCCTTCAGTAATGGAAAAATGAAGCATACATTATTGCAGTAATAACACCCTCACTGTGATCTTGTCATTTTCACAAGAATCTTAAAACAGGAGTTCAGCTGAATTATTGCTTAGAGGAGAGACCTTCAGAGAAGAGGCATAGGCTCTGAAAACAACCTTAACTGCTCTTGCTTGCATAATCTTTTCCCCTTTTCTATTTCCACATTCAATTTGTGAGAAGCCAGGAGAAGATGAGGCCCAGCATCAGAGAGCCTCGAACACTTCTTTTATTTTTTTAAATTTTCTTTTTAAGATTTTATTTATTTATTTGACACAGAGAGAGAGATTACAAGTAGGCAGAGAGGCAGGCAGAGACAGGAGGATTCGAGGCTCGATCCCAGGACCCCGAGATCATGACCTGAGCTGAAGGCAGAGGCTTTAACCCACAGAGTCACCCAGGCACCCCCTGAACACTTCTTTTAAATAGTTCTCATTTCTCCCCCATCTGCTCCACAAATCCTAGGAGGCTCCTCTCAGGGACCTTCCAATACTCCAGAAAGGACTTCCTAATACCTGGCCCCGGCTAGTCCTCCTAGCTCGCTGGCCACTGAAGGAATAGTGGGCACAGGATTTTGCCCTAACAGCTGCGGCACCACATGTCAGCACCTGCTCCCTGCAGCGCCAAGACCAGACTCAACGGTGCTTCCGTGAACACTCTGCTTCAGTGTCTCTCATGGCAAGAGATGGTTTCCTAAAAGAGGTAAAGGTGGAGAGATTATAGGGAAGTAAAAATAGTTGAAGATTATATTCAAGTTATCACATAGTGTCTTTCTGTTTAGAAAGGTGCGCATAATCATTTATGAGGGAAGAGGAAAGGTGGCGCACCTGGGTGGTTCAGTGGTTAAGAGTCTGCCTTCGGCTCAGGTCATGATCCCAGGGTCCTGGGATCGAGCCCAACAATAGGCTGCTTAGCAGAAAGCCTGCTTCTCCCTCTCCCACTCCCCCTGCTTGTGTTCCTGCTCTTGCTATCTCTCTCTTTATCAAATAAATAAATAAAACCTTAAAAAAAAAAAAAGAGGGACAAGGACCTGGGATCAGGACATGCTGACTGTGCCCAGGTGAACAGCACATAGGTCACACGAGCAGCAAACTCGAGTTTTTAATCAGTTGCCAGTTTACAACAACACCCATCCCCCATTTTTCCTGATACCACTAATAAACCTACCTCCTCTAGTTGATTTCAGCATTTCATCAGCCTGAGCGCAACATCAGGAAGCCAGCATTAAAAGCAGCTCTTCTGACAGCACAGTGCCTGTGAGCAGATGTGCTGGGTTACGCTGGGGTGGAGGACACACCTCGGGAAAGGCAGCGGGAAGGGGTGTGGATAATAAAATCAGGAGTGAAAATAGCATGAAAGGAGTGTCATGTGCAACTGGTCTAAAGCACAACGTGCAACCATATCCTTGGCAACCGGTATGAAATGACTCTCAGGGAGAACACTCAGTTAAGCCACTATTTTCAGACTCTAGTTGGAAAACGATTGCCAAGCAGCAGAGTATGGAACATTATCCTGAGCAACAGCTAGATGACAGACATCCATAGCAAAAGTGGATACGTGAATATGCAAATAAAGATGCAAGCATTTTTATGTGCTGGAAGTGATAGTATTCTGAGTAAATTAGGAAGAATTTTGTATTTTAGGGGCACCCAGCTGGCTCAGTCGGAAGAGCTTGCAACTTTTGATCCCGGGGTCATGAGGGATTGCTTAAATAAATAAATAAATAAACTAAAAATAAATAAATAAAGACTATTTTAAGGCTCGGCCAGAAGAAACTAAGTAGCTCTTTAACTGTCAACAGATGATGTAGCCGTACCATATTGCTCTCTAGGCTCTGGGGTGCACGCAATGCTAGCATTCCTGGGGTTGCTATCTGAGACGCCTGTGTACAGTCTCTACATACCACGTATCTAAATCACATACGTAAATACATCACATATGTAAATATATCCCGTATGTAAATACAGTGCATAACCTCTTACTGTAAACAGCATAACGTCCAGCTCATTGCATGCTGGCATCATTGGAACACCTGAGAGCTTGCTGCTTTTTTTTTTTCCAGGAGTCTTCCCTGGGCTGACTTTAATTCTGCACCTTTAGGTAAGGTCTGCCCAGACTTGTCTTAAATCTAGCTGCTCTGGTGGTTCCCAGGGCCTGGCCTGGGTGGGTCCGGGTATTCCCTGCTATGAGATCCACTGAGATGGTTTTTTCCCTTGAATTCATCTTTTTTCTCTGCTTCTGTCACATATAACCTGCACACACATTTTTCCTTTAGCGGGTCTCGCCTCTGTCAAGCCCTGAGTCAGTGGCTGACCGAGTGGCTGTATTTTCTTTGCTGGGAGGGATACAAGGCCGAGTGGTCAGCAGGTCTCACGGCGGGGTGGTCACCAAGGCCGGAAGGCCTGCCACACCGCCGGAAGTCTGGACTACTGCTACGGGCAACAAGATGCATCACGTCCTCAACAGCATGTGTCTCTGGGCCCCTCAGCGTCTCCAGAAGTGTCCTGTGGACTGAAGGCCCCATGCTGGTGCCACTCCCTCCCCACCTCGCCTCAGCACAACTAGAAGTGGCCCAGACAGGGCGCAAGGCAGACAGTGTGGTGACAGCCGAGGGGGACGCTGGCTTCCAGCTCTAGCTGCTGTTCCCACATAGTGTCCTCATCCAGACACAAAGGAAGAGCCACCACGGCTCCAGGTGCCTGGACAGTATTTATTTTAGTTTAGTTTAGTTTTTAAGATTTTATTTATTTATTTGACAGAGAGGGAGAGATCACAAGTAGGCAGAGGCAGGCAGAGGGAGGGAGGAGAAGAGGCTCCCTGCTGAGCAGAGAGCCCGATGCGGGGCTCCATCCCAGGACCCTGAGATCATGACCTGAGCCGAAGGCAGAGGCTTTAACCCGCTGAGCCACCCAGGCGCCCCGACAGTATGTATTTTAAAATATTAATTTACGGGCGCCTGGGTGGCTCAGTGGGTTAAAGCCGCTGCCTTCGGCTCAGGTCATGATCCCAGGGTCCTGGGATCGAGGTCCGCATAGGGCTCCTTGCTCGGCAGGGAGCCTGCTTCCTCCTCTCTCCTCTCTCTCTGCCTGCCTCTCTGCCTACTTGTAATCTCTCTCTCTGTGTCAAATGAATAAATAAACTCTTTAAAAATAAATAAATAAAATATTAATTTATGATTTGTTTTGTTTTTTTCTGTCTCCCTGTATATTCTCTTCCTAACAAGCAGGGAGCTTTAACACTTTACTGCCACAGAGAAAGCATATGAAATGCCAGAAAGCAGAGACTTTGGTTTCTCATTTACCAAGGGCTTAGAAGAATGCAGGTTTGTGGCAGAAGTAGAATGAAGAGAAAAGAAAAAGGTTCTAGAGTTTTACAGTGGAACATCTTTAAGAAGGCTGAAGGGAACAGACCTCCCCCCCTTCAGTCTTGGCTTCCTGGCAAGGCCGCAGAGATGTGACAAAACTCCAGAGAAGAAAAGCACTGGGTCCCTCAGCCTGGCAAACAAATCCCATGTCCCAAGTGGGTCATGGAAGCAAAGGTGTCACCAGACCTGGGGGTGCTGCCAGGAAAGGCACAACATCTGTCCTACAGTAAACCTCATCCGTCACGAATGATCCAGTGCCAGAAGGCACCACCAACTCAGAACTGGGGAAGATCATGAAATCTTCATGAGACCCCTGAGGGGAAATGCCAGGCAGGACTGTCTGTCACAATGGGGCTCCGAGGCGGAAACTCAATTGATGTAGAAAACAAAGAAAATGCTGTGCTGCGAGTCGGACTTTGTAGACCGAGAATCGTCTTCTCTGCACATTCATTGGGAGAATTGTGGAGGGTTTTTATCGTGTCGCTGGAGCTACATTTTCCAGAACTCCCTCCCCCATATGGTACACGTTGGGCTTGGCCACAAGAGAAAGATCACGTGAGATTTGGAAGGCAGAAGCGAAGCGGCAGAGCCGAAGCTCTGGAGGTCATTTAGGGACCTCTGAGGTCACCTCGTGGGTGGGGGGCAGCTGCTGGGCCCACAGTTCCTCCAGCTCCACTTGTGCTTTCCTGGGATGGCTCCCAAATGAATAATTTGCGTTCAAATCATCCTTGGTTGGCCTCTGAGAAAACATAACCTCAAAGAGACCTTACCGGGCGGAAGAATGGACTGAACCTGATAAGTTTCTTTTTTTAATAAAGATTTTATTTATTTATTTATTTGACAGAGAGAGCACACAAGTGGCGGGGGCAGCAGGCAGAGGCAGAGGGAAAAGCAGACTCCCTGCTGAGCAGGAAGCCGGATGTGGGACTTGATCCTGGGAACCTGGGATCATGACCTGAAGGAAGGCAGCTGCTTAACTGATTGAGCCACCCAGGCGCCCATGCCCTATGTTTTAAAAAACCACATCTTGGTGGCTACAGGGGAGATACTCTAATCACTGCTCCAGCATGGCTGCTCCCAAAGGAGCTGTCAATCATGCTTGCTGGGAAGTCCAGGGGGTCCCCAGGGTCCCACATTTTCAAGGCTTTTATATCCCGTACAGCTACACCAGTAGAGTACGTGTTGTTTGTGCAGCGGATGTTGCTGGTGCAGACAGAGAAGCTCTTGAGTGTGACCCAGATAGACTCACGCACCCCCATTTCCTTCCTTAACACCAACCTTAGCACTGTGTCCTGGTCAAAAGAAACACAAGCTGGAATCCAGACACTCTTGAAAGTCACTACACCTTTAGCAAAAAACATCTCCCAGTGAGGTCAGTTGAAGAAGGAGTAACTTTATCTCACAGACACTGTAAGTTCTCCAGCCTTCAAATATCCACACCCCCACCACCACCATCATAAGGCGGTTGCCTAAATCTTCAGTTTTCCAAAGGCTTCCGGCTGCCATGGGCTCTCTCTCTGCCAGCATGTACCAGCCCACCAGCCACGTCACACAAACCAAGACTGTCCTCAAAGAGGTTGGGATGAGTGAAGGGGCAGGGTTGGGGGTGTGGAAGACAGACCAACTGTACCTCAAAAGTTTTTGTCCAGGGCACATGTGAAAATGAACTGTTTAAATTGACCATAATTCAGAATTCACCATGCCCTCCCCCCACCAGAGAGTCAGGCCTCCTCCTAGCAAGAATTAGCACAGAGTAACACGACATCTATAACCCAACTACCTCTCTCTTCCACTGGAAGCTAGTCTCAAGTTCAAGTAAGTATTGCGGGAAGGGTTGCTAATGACCTCCAAGCCCACTAGCTGTGTGGTTTATGGTGGCTTCAAATGCCGATGCAGGTGATGTGACCCACTGTCCCTCGGCACCACGCACACCTCTCCATCTGCTCTGGCTCTACCAGGCTCACAGTTCTCAGGCAGCATTTACTCTTGTCCAGACAGTAAATTCCAGGCTGGTACAAAGGGTTTTAGATATCGGCCAACCTCTGTATCCTTTCCCATTTTTTCGGCACCGTTGTGTAAAGTAGAAGTTTGTGTGGTTGAGACGGTGCCAAGACTCCATTTTCTCTGCTAATGGCAAGAGGGTAGGAGAAGAGAAAACACAAAACAGGCTCCACTGGCCCGGGGCTAACATCATCATTCTCACGGGGTCTCATCTGCTTCCTGCTCAGCTTGCCTCTGCAGAGGAGAGCAGGGCTGGTGGTTGTGGAGCCAAGAACTCCAAGTTGGGCCAGAAAGGGCAGCCAATGCCCATGAAGGCTAAGCTAATTCCCTGAGGCACCCAAGCAATAGGCAAAGGAATTTCCACCTAGAAAAATGCAGGTGACAAGCCATAGAATGGGAATAGATATTTTCAACTATCAAAGCCCTAATATCCAAAATGTATATGAACTCCAATACATGAATAAGAAAAAGACAGGAGCCAGCACTTAGGTGGCTCAGTCAGTTAGGCATCCGACTCTTGATCTCAGCTCAGGTCTTGATCTCAGGGATGTGAGTTCGAGCCCCATGTGGAGTTCCACTCTGGGAGTGAAACCTACTTAAAAAAAAAAAAAAGACATGAGCACCTGGGTGGCTAAGTCATTAAGCGTCTGCTTTCGGCTCAGGTCATGATCCCAGGGTCCTGGGATCGAGCCCCACATCAGGCTCCCTGCTCAGCTGGAAGCCTGCTTTTCCCTCTCCCACTCCCCCTGCTTGTGTTCCCTCTCTTGCTGTGTCTCTCTCTGTCAAATAAATAAATAAAATCTTAAAAAAAAAAAAAAGACATATAACCCAGTAGAAAAAAATGGGCAAAAGACTTAAATAGACATTTCACAAAGACAAAAAAACATAGATGCTCAACTTCATTAATTATTAGAATAATGTAAATAATAATGAAGTAACATTACACATCTTACAAAAGCAGTAAAATTTAAAAATCCGACAATATCAAATGAAAGTAAACATGTAAAACAATGGGAACTCTATATCACACTTCCGGTGAGAAGATAAATTGGTTCAATCACTTTGGAAAACTGTTTGGCAGTATCTATTAGAGACGCTATGAATATCCCCAGATGCTACTCACAGAGCCTTTTGCCACCTGTCCCAAACCTGAGCCCCCCTCTTCCTGGTCTCCTTGGACCTGGTCTGGTTTAGCTATGCAAAGAAATGAGGTCTAGTTTGAGCGACTTGCTTCCCTGCCCTCCCTTCCTTCTTTCCTTCCTTCTTTTTAGTTTTTTTTTTCAGAAGAGTATGATAAAACATATATATGTAAAAAGGCATAAAACATATTTGTAGAGTGTAACAAATAATTGCAAAGCCACCGTCTGTGTAACCAACACCCAGATCATGAAGTAGCAAGTATCAGTATCCAAGAAGCCTCCGGTGGATCCCCTGAGTCATCACAATCCTCTCCCTCCTCGTGAGAATTAACTACTATTATCCTGTCCTTCAGAATATTAATTTTCTTTGTATTCTTTGTACTTTCACCACCTATCGGAACTCTGCGTGTATGGGTTCCTATTGAATACATTCTTCTGTGTCAACATTATTTCCCTCAACACTATGTTTGTGAGATTCAAACAAGTCAGTTGCCGAGGTTACAGGTCACTCGTTTCCATCACTGTATCATATTCCACTGTAGGAATACTCCACAAAGTCATGTCTTTCTCTTCTCTTCTTGATGGATAGGGTTGTTTCCAGTTTGAGTCTATTATGAACAATGCTGCCAAGAACATTCTTGCACATAAATCCTGGTGTACGTGTGCAAGAGCTTTTCTAGGGCGATGACCTAGCGTGGCTTCCTTTTAATCCTGGCTTAGTGTATTCACGTTCTTCCCCTGTCTCCTCTTTCAAAACTAGCTTCAGAAAAGATCCTAAATTCCCTCATGCTAAGGTAGGAAAATGGCTGAGAAGTACTGTGTAACCTCTCCCACAGCACTGTGAACTGACATCAAATGAATTAATTTCTAACTGTAGAAATGTTAGGTATCTGGAAGCTGAGGGAGAAATCCATTAGGGTTGGCCCTGTGTAAAAAGTGTCACATAGCAGTAAGGCCATGAACCAAGAAAACGAAACCCCGGAAAACCAAAACCACAACAAAACAAATGAAAAAAAAAATAGCTGAGATATTACATTTGGTATTTTTTAAAAATCTTATCTCATACTTTCAAGAATCTTTTATGGAAAACAAGGAAAACCATAGAGGCTGTTCTATGTGAAAGGTAAGAAACCAGGCACAGGAGGTGACGCCTTCCCCAAGGGTCAGACGCCTTCTCAAGGGTCAGTTGGCTGTTAATGGCTAAGCTACCTGGAGCGGTCAAAAGATCCTTAAGACCGGACACCCACGCTTGAGGCCAAATTCCATCAACTAGAGAGTCATCTTTTCCAGCCTGGTTTCCTCTGTGAAATTGACATGACGAGAGTACTTAATTCATGAGATTGTTGTGAAGATAAAGCAAGGAAATGACTGAGCTGTGTTTTGCGCAGTGCTTGCCCCTGGTAAGTGCTTGAACCGTGCTCGGTAGGGTTCTGCTTCTTTTTATTATTTGAAGCTGAGTGTGGGCACTTTCTGTGAGAACAGTTAAACAGATGATCTGAGCAGGGTTCGCTGATGCTATCGGGACTGAAAGCGTAAATGCGAGAGAAGAGGGAAAGAAAGTAGCACTGAAGCCAGAGAGAGACAAGACAGGAGCGCATCTGCTGTGCAGGAGAAGAGGGCCCAGTTTCCAGAGTCGAGCCTCTGCAGGCAGCCCCAGGGGTGAGCGGAGTGGGAGCCGGGTCAGCGCAGCACAGCTTGACTAGGTCCAGCCCACGGAGAGGTTTGGGCAGGTCTCGCTGGGTCAGGATAGAGAGGTCAGATGGAGTGTCAGTACAGGAATAGCAAGGGACTGGGTGGGGGGAGCGGGGGAAAGTGGGTGGGTCAGACAAGGATGGGCAGACTCCCAAGACAGCCAAGAGCCAACAGCTCCTATGCACGCTGACGGCTTCCCTATCAAGCACCAGCGAGTCACGCAGCATTTTTGTTTCCGGATTTCTCCTAGCTTGGAAGCTTGCTCAGTTGGCTTGCCAGCAGTCACAGCAGGAAAGTGTGGCGGCACCCCCGGGGTACCCCCTGGGGCAACTCTCAACCAATGGAGGATGAAGGTGGATGGATAAATATTCCAACCTCCCATACTTCAGAGGGCCATTTCTAGGTGGACTTTTTATATGGTTTTTCAAAGGGTCTCTGGGGACATTGTGCCAGTTGTCCAGAGTGATAACCAGCTCAGGAATGCATCCTTCGTGGGCTTTCCCCTCTTCCCTATGTCACTCTTCTTTCTTCTTCATTGTCTTCTTGGGACAGCCTCACCAATAAATGATTGTCACCCAAGTCCTCGCCTCAGTTCCACCTGAGGAGGAGTCCAAACTAAGTTATAGTAGTACCATCTAACATAAACCTGGGACCCAAGATTCCAACAAAACTAAAACCCAACCCCTGCCCAAACCATAGCTCAAAAAACATGGTCAAAATTGGGGCGCCTGGGTAGCTCAGTGGGTTAAAGCCTCTGCCTTCGGCTCACGTCATAATCTCAGGGTCCTGGGATTGAGCCCCGCGAGCCCCGCGAGCCCTGCATCGGGCCCTCTGCTCAGCAGGAAGCCTAAAATAAACTCTGGGACATTTAAAAAAACATGTATGTGTTAAAAAAAGGGACAGGGAGCATGACAGGACTGTTACATGAGTAGTGTCCCTGTGGCAAGACCTTCAGAATAGTTTTGAGCCATAAGGCCAGTTTTTCTAAAGGTCCCTGGGTTTGTAAACACTCATCATCTCTCAGGATTTCCCCGGAGAAACTACCTGGGCCAGAGCCTGCACTTTCCAAAGATATCCAGCAGGGGGCAGAAGCACCATGAGCTGGCTGCCCTGAGACCTGGCGGGCATGTAGGGCTGGGCCAGCCTTCTCCAGCAGCGGACATTTGGCCTCCTTCCCCACCATTAAAGGCTTATTATTTTTAAGTTTTCCTCCAGAGTAGCAGATTCTAATATGTACTCTTGGCTACCTATTTTAAAAATTCAGAGCATGCATTTGAATTCAGGGTAAGACCTAATTCTTTTTTTTTTTTTCAAAAATAGAATCCGTCCAATTATTTCTTTATTATAGCTGTAAAATATATTCATTAAAATTATTTATTTATCTATCTATTTATTTATTTTATTCTCTTTTTTTTTAGTATAAATTGGAAGACTTGTAGTTTTATTATCTGGAGAAACACTTTAACAGATCTCTTTTTCAGATTTAAACACATATAAACAGTTTACCAACAGGGCCATCATACCATTTTACCATTTTATAGGTGCTTCAATTTTCAACTAGATCAATAAGATCTCATAGGCACCCCTTAAGTTCTCAATTTTGAATGAATTTTACATACATGTTATTAACCCATTATTTCCATTATAAGGCATTCTGACAGTGAGTGAGATGGGCCAAGACCCCATGCCGTTGTTTGAGCTTTGGATCTGGTTATGCTGTCCTGACCACAAGAGCCTGGCATGTCACGGAGCAAATCAGCAGCAGAGGAAGCCAAGTCCATCCTTGGATCGACACCTCTAAATGGCTTGGAGTTTTGACAGCCAAGAGCTTATGTGCTCTGTGGTCTTTTGTAGGTTTCTCCACACAGTGGTTCCCTGGAGGGTGGATGTGATTTCCCTTTATTGGTTAGCAAAAGATAATCACAGATCAGCTTCAGAATCTCTCTTAGAAAAGTGACTGAGCTGTCTGTATATTGTGTCGGCTGGCTTACTAGAAAGTGAAGATTTTGGATGGCCAGATTCTAGCTGCTTCTCCCTAGGGAAGGTGATTTCATTTTTTTTTTTTAAGATTTTATTTCTTTATTTGACAGAGATAGAGAGATTACAAGTAGGCAGAGAGGCAAGCAGAGGGAGAGGAGGAAGCAGGCTCCCTGCTGAGCAGGGAGCCCGATTCAGGGCTTGATCCCAGGACCCTGAGGATCATCACCTGAGCTGAAGGCAGAGGCTTTAACCCACTGAGCCACCCAGGTGCCCCGTGATTACCTCATTGTAGAAAGTTATAAATGTAGCTCTTGCTCATTATATTGTTTGGGGAGGTTTGGTTCAAAAAAGGATAAAATAATAGCTTCATATGTAAAGATATATCAGATTTAAACTACCTTTCTCTCTGGCACGGTCCTTCCAGTTGTAGTATATCTAAATCCTAGGAAACTTAGCCAGATGAAAAATAGAGTTTGATTTTTAAAAACGAATTTATTTCTTGTTTTGGAAGGGATTCAAATAAATAGAAAGTTGAAGAATTTGCTGACAAAGAGGAGAAAAAACATACTATTTGGAGGGGACCAACAACCATACAAAACCAATGTCCAAGGAAACTAAGACTAATTTTGTCATCAACTTTCAAAGACCAGGGAATGCAAGGCTTAGAGAAAATGTGGTATCATTTGCTCAGAGGCCTAATGAAGGATTTTCAAACCCAAACATTTTTGCAGACAATGGCTCAGACAATGGCTGAATTGAATAACCAAAACCACAGGAACAATTAGCCACAGATGCAGAAGGGGACCTGGGTAGTCCAGCTTGCAGTGAGGTGACAGCTTGCCAACCATCAAGGTCCCCCGCTGACGAGTTCTGCAGTTGTATTCCTCCTTCCTCGGGATTGGGATTGAGGTCACAGGAGATTATCTGTCCTGGTTTAAAGTACCAAGCGTCAAACCACCTCCAAAATTGTCTATGCCTGGAATACCAGCCTGATTGGAGTCTGAAAAGCATATTTTATTACATGTGTGTTTGTTTTTGGCATGATGGAAGCCAAAGTTTGCTGGAGGTATAAAGGTCTGTTTCACAGAACAACTAAATATGAACTTCTTTAAGGAAGTGTCTCATCCCAGGGTAAAGGTAACAGATGATGCAAAGAGTACCAAACAAACTGCTATGAAATGCTTTTGACCTTGAGAATTGATAAACCAAAAATAAGAGAAGGGATCATGAATCTAAATGTAAGAGCCAAAGACTATAATACTCCTAGAAGAAAATAGGAGCAAATTCTCATGACTTCGGATTAGACAACAGTTTCTTAGATATCATCAAAAGCACAAACAACAAAAGAAAAAAATAGATAAAGTGGACTTCATCAAAATTAAGACTTTTGCACTTCAGAGAACATCATTAAGAAAGTGAAAAGACCATGCACAGAATGGAAGAAAATATTTGCAAACCCTGTATGTGATGAAGGACTTGTAGCCAGAATATATAAAAATTCTTACAACTCAACAATAAAAAGACAACTCAATTTTTAAATTGGGTGAAGGAATTGAAGAGACAAACAAATGGTCAGCAAGCTAGCAGGAAATTGCATATCAAAGCCACAGAGAGATAACCATATCACACCCACTAGGATGGTTAAAATTAAAAGGCAGATAACCCCAAGTGTTGACAAGGATATGGAGAAACTGGATCCTCATACAGACCTGGTGGGGCCCTAAAATGGTAGGGCCTCTTTGAAATCAGTCAGCTGTTCCTCAAAAAGTTAAACAAAAAGCTACTTTGCACTCTTACGTACGTATATATATATATATATATATATATATATACACATATACATGTATATATATATATGTATATATATAATTGAAAATATATATTTACATAAAAACTTATGCATGAATGTTCATAGCAGCATTATTCAAATAGCCAAAAAGTGGAAACAACCAAAACATTCACCAACTGATGAATAGATAAACAGAATGTAGTATGTTTAGAAGATGAAATACTATTCAGCTCTAAGAAAGGAATGCACTACTGATAATATGTTACAACATTAGATGAACCTTGAAAACATTACACTAAGTCAAAGAAGCCAGACACAAAAGGCCACATATTGGATGATTGCATTTATATGACATATCTAGATCAGACAAATCTAGAGCGACACAAAGGAGGTTGACAAGGCCTGGGGAAAGGGGGTTGGTGAGGGACTGCTGATGGATATGGGGTTTCTTTGGGAGGGTAACGAAATGTTCTGGAATTAGATAGTGGTGATGGTTGCACAATTCTGTGAATATACTGAAACCAGTGAATTGTACACTTTAAAAGTGTGGATTTTATGGTGTGAATTATATCTCAAAAAACCCAGGACAGTAAATAAATAAGTTAGGAGGGATATAAATGAATGAAAGAAAGAAAGAAAGAAAGAAAGAAAGAAAGAAAGAAAGAAAGAAAGAAAGGAAGGAAGGAAGAAAAAGAAAGAATGAAGGTCACAGAGAGCCAGATCCCTTCTCCCTAATGAGCAGGAGCCTGGGGCTGTAGGTATTGACCTGGGTTGGGTGATCAGACCTGGCCCACACACAAGCTGCCAAGGAAGGAGTGAAGAACAATCGGGAGACGCCCACGGCCAGAAGTGTAACCAATGCTCTTAGCCCCTTGTCAGTGGGAAAATCCTGGTAGATGGCAAACCACGGAAATTGAGGAAACCAGAATTGAGCAAGAGGGATTGGCATGGAAGTAGGAGGAGCTGCCAGGATATTCCCTGAGTAAAAGAACACAGCCAATTTGATAGCTGCCTGGGACCAGCTGTGGGCAGAGGACGAGATGGTAAGGGCACCAATCAGAAATAGTGTGTGACTTGTGGAAGTAGTCATCCATTGTCTTTTTTTTTTTTTTTAAGATTTTATTTATTTATTTGACACAGAGGGAGAGAGGTCACAAGTAGGCAGAGAGGCAGAGAGAGAGAGAGGAGGAAGCAGGCTCCCCGCTGAGCAGAGAGCCCAATGCGGGCCTCGATCCCAGCACCCTGGGATCATGACCTGAGCCGAAGGCAGAGGTTTTAACCCACTGAACCACCCAGGCGCCCTCATCCATTGTCTTCAAAGTGATTTGTGATGGGGCACCTGGGTGGCTCAGTCAGTTAAGCATCTGCCTTCAGCTCAAGTCATGATCCTAGGATCCTGGGATCAAGCCCCCCATGGGGCTCCCTGTTCTCCCTCTGCCTCTGCCCCTTCCCCCTGCTCATTTTCTCTCTCTCTCTTTTGCTCTCAAATAAATAAATTTCTAAAAAGCGATTTGTGACATTCATTTCATTCAGTAAGCTGGTATGCCTACCAAGTGCTAGCCATGGGCAATAAAAGGAAACTAAGAGCTAGGAGCTTTGCAGCCTGGTAAGAAAAACAGACAATAAGTTACTCTATAGTACAATAGGTGCAATGGTGAAAGTACGTGCCAGAGCACAGAAAAGGGTCCTCAGATTCAGGCTAAGTGGTCAAGAAGGGCTGCCTGGAGGAGGAAGTGCTTGAGAAGAATCTGTGCCTTTGAGGAGATGCTACCATTTCAGGAAACCACAGCCTAGGGAAGCTGGCTAAATCTCTTCAGGTAACCCAAGAGAGAGCCAGACAAGAGCCCATTCCCTGTTCACAAGCCAGCCATCTGTCCTTATGCTGAAACCTTCATCTTCCATGAGGAAGGACTTCAACCCAGAGAAGACTGTGATCCTGGGTTTTATCTCTGATCCTGGACTAGGCTCTGGACTGCTTTGTGATCTTACACACTTTAGATCTATTCTAGATCTAAACTGGAGTTTCAGGCGCCTGGGTGGCTCAGTGGGTTAAAGCCTCTGCTTTCCGCTCAGGTCATGATCTCAGCGTCCTGGGATCGAGGCCCGCATCCGGCTCTCTGCTCAGCAGGGAGCCTGCTTCCTCCTCTCCTTGTCTCTCTGCCTGCCTCTCTGCCTACTTGTGATCTCTCTGTGTGTCAAATAAATAAATAAAATCTTTAAAAAATAAAAATAAAAAAATAAACTGGAGTTTCCTCTCCTACAGAATAGGAACTGTGGATGTTCTTCATGGAGATGATCCAATTTAGACTGGTTGTTTCCTTTCATATGGGTGAATTGGGTGCATGTGAGGAAAAAGTCTGGAGTCACCAAGTGGAGATCCACTGAAGGGGAGAATTGGGGTGGTAGAGTCAGAGTCCTACCTCTAGACTGGGTGCAATCATCTAGCCCTAGGCACCCCTCCCAGGGCCCAGTAGGTAGGTGTCTGGTGGCCTGAGACAATAATGTCCTTAGCATTCACAAAGTTGGGAAGGGCCTGAAGTAACTAGAGGAGGCCTGTCCCTTCTCCCCAGTGCTTGCCAAATGCTACCTTTTCTCCCTCTGTGTGCCGTGACAGAAATAGGAAGGAGAAGCTTTGATTTAGCAGCAATGGCATTGCCAGCCATGAGGCTCATGAAGGGCCAGAGACTGATGAGTAAAGAACTTTTTTGTCCTAATGATGCATCTAATGATTGTTGAGCTTCTGCTCTGAAAGAAAAGGCAGGAAATGAGTGTCCCAGAAATGAGTTACCCACAGTTAGCATGACCCTTGGACTCAAGTTCTAGAAAATAGCAGGTCAGAAAGGCTTGGCCAGACAGGCTTGGCTAACACATTGGGAAATTTGGTCAGCTGGAGGCTGGTGCTTCTTATCCACTTTCAGAAGGTAGTAACCAAACAGGTAACAATTTGATTTTCTGGGTCAACTGGGTCACTGAATCCTGTTTGAATTGTGATACGTACCCAAACTGCCCCTGTTAAGAATTGGATTATGTTCCCCTCAAAAAGTTACACTGAAATCAACTCGAGTCCCTCAGAATCTGACCTTATTTAGGAATAGGTCATTGCAGATATGATTATTTAAGATGAGGTCATACTGGAGGAGGAAGAACCCCTAATCCATATGACTGGTGCCCTTATAAGAAGACGGTCGTGTGTAGGCAGACACACGGGGAGAAGGCTATGTGTAGGCTGGAGGCCAAGACGGGAGAAGAGATGAAGCTGCCAGCCAAGGGATGCCAGGGATTGCCAACAAACCCCCACGTGCCAGGCAAGGAAGGACTCTCCTACAGGTTTCAGAGGGAGCATGGCTTTGCCGACACCTTGGTTTTGGACTCCTCACCTCCGGAACTCTGAGACAATACATTTTTGTCGTTTAAAGCCACCAAATTTGTGGTACCTCCAGCAGTCCAAGGAAACTAATCATACAGACTCCCAAGCCTGAGGTTTTATCAGTGTGCACAAAAAGCTGGCAGTCTTTATCTGAAGGGCAGCCCTTGGCATTTGTTTCCATAAAAATTACTTGTCACATCTCCTGGGACTCTGGTGCTGTTCCTGAGAATCCAGAACTCTCTCTCCTACCTCTTCCTCCTGTGACGTGGGCTCAGCTTCCTTGAGAAGCAGCTGGAAATGCCATTTTCAGATCCCCTGTGAGACGGAATGAATGAAAAAATTGGACATTTTTCTAATTTTTAACACGTTTCACAACTTTCCTATGCACTGACAGTCTTTCTCACGCTCATTCATTCAGCAAACCCTACCGTACACCTGCAGCATGTCAGTGACGGACAGCCATGGCCTCTGGCCTCTCTGGGCCTCCAGCCTAGGGGCAGCCTCACACTACTCCCCCACTCCACCCACATTGATGCTGCCTCTACACCTCTCCTTCCCAAGTAATGCCAGCTTAACTATGGCATATTCCCAGTGGTAACAAACCATCTTTGAAGGAAGAGATGAGTCCTTCAGAGCCATGTCTGGGGAATAAGATGTGTGACTAAGCTGAAAATAAAATAAAATAAAGTTTAGGTCTTTGTTTTTCCTCTAAAAACCTAACCAAGGGGCCCCTGGGTGGCTCAGTCATTAAGCGTCTGCCTTCAGCTCAGGTCATGATCCCAGGGTCCTGGGATTGAGCCCTGCCATCGGGCCCCCTGCTCTGCAGGAAAGCCTATTTCTCCCTCTCCCACTTCCCCTACTGGTGTTCCCTCTTTCACTGTATCTCTGTCAAATAAATTAAAAAAAAAAAAAACTAACCAAAATAATTCCAAAATATTTTAACAGCAATATCAATGGGATACTTTGATAACTTATAAGATGATGTATGGCAGGGTGCCTGGGTGGCTCAGTTAAGGGTCTGACTTCGGCTCAGATCCTGATCTCAGGGTTTGGGGATCAAGCCCCTCATCGGGCTCCCTGTCCAGCGAGGAGTCTGCTTGTTTCTCTCCCTCTGCCCCTCCACCTGCCTGTGCTCTCTCTCTCGAATAAATAAATAAAATCTTACAAGAAAAAAAAAAAAGATGATGGTGTGGAAGAACAATGTGATTCAGTTTCCTAAAAATGTCTTATTCATACAAGGAGACCCTTTCAACTCAAGCCCGAGGTCTTCACTCAGCTGCCATTCATCATCTTTTTCTCTTTGTTTTTCCTTTGCTCTGGAGAGGGGAGCAGCTGAGGGACAGGATCCTTATCTCTTCTTTCTCTCTTTTGATCTAACTCTTGAGTCAATAGATGGTGCCAGGCTCAGGTCTTTCAAAACAGCCAGTGCTTCCCAGAGTGAGACTCTGGATTGCCCAACTTGACCAGGGATCTCCTTCCAAGGCCGTGATAGAATAGTGATGCAAGCCGCATCACAGCTGCCATAACACGTCACAAGACGTGCACAGTGCAGACACTCAGAACTGAAGCTGCAAATCAAAACCGGAAGCAAGCTGGCTTTCCACTGCAGACTGAAATGTCTCCAGATGCCTGGGAAAATGATTCTCCATCTTCTGCCCCAGTGAGCTGTCCCTTGTCTCTAAGTCTAAAATATTCCTTTATGGTTGGGTGTCCAGCCAGCTCAGTGGATGGAGCGTGCGACTCTTGATTTCAGGGTTGTGGGTTCAAGTCCCATGTTGGGTGTAGGGATTACTTAAAAATAAAATCTTTAAAAAATAAAATATTCCTTTATGGTGTATTGAGATGGCAATGGTTAAAGTCAGCCTTTCAGGAGGCAATCCTATACCTAATAATCACATTTTGTGAGATGGCCTGAATGTAACCAGGACCACCGGCTATGCCTTGGAAACCTAACCCAGCATTCAAATCACCTGCTGCAAAGGTGTTCCCTGAGGAGGCAAAGGACAGGCACACACCACTCATCACAAGGCTTCCTAATTACCCTCTTTTTATTTATTGCGTTGTTGTTGTTTTCCATTTGTTTGTTTTTAAGGACCATCTCGAACTCAAAACCCTGAGGATCAAGAGTCGATCATTCTACCAACTGAGCCAGCCAGGTGTCCCTCACCCTCTTTTCTAAGCACCTCAGCTTCTATTCTGAAGTGCCGCTCGCCTTCCACTTGCTGCATCCCAAGTCTTAGCTCATCCCAGCCTGAAAGCAGGATCTTAGCCTTTTCTCTCCTCCCCACAATACCCCTCCGTTTGCAACCCGGCCCAGGGAAACAAGACTTGACCTCGAGTGTCTCTCAAGATTGCTTCTGGGGAGCCTCAATTCAAAGTGTAAGGCAGCAGGCAGAAGACCAGAGAGGAAGCCTGGAGTCAGAGTCCCGTGGTCCTCGTAAGCCAGACAGTTTTCGTAATGGCTGCTCCTACCCTTGACCTTTTGCACCAGAATCCAAACAAACCTCCCCTGTGCCCCTCCCTCCTTCCCCCTTTCTCTCTGTCTCTCTCTCTCTCTCTGTTGAAAAAATTGGATGGTCTGTCCTCACCCACTACATTCTGCTAATGACATTGCCATGGTGGTGTAGTTTTTAATATATTCTCCTATCTCCCATATTTCCTGGTAGTTAGATTTTTTTAAGACTTAATCAGATTGGTCTTTTTTTTTTTTTTCGGGCTAGATGACTTCTAGGGTTGTCAGGTATGGTAAATAAAAATACTAGATGCCCAGTTAAATTTGAATTTCAGATAAATAATAAATAGTTTTTGTTATATCTCATGGAATATTTGAGATATACTTATACCAAACATTATTTGCTATTTATTTGGAATTCAATCCTAACTACTTCATAAGAGATATTGAGTCCATCCATCAGGAGGCATATAAAGTCTCGCTCTCTCAGTTTGTGATGTTAGCGGCTGTTGGAGATCATGGCCTTGATTTTCCCTACAGGTTGTAAAATTGTCATGTTCTAATTCTCTCTCTTTTTTTGTTCCCTTCATTTCTTAGCCGGAATATGTCTATAAAGGGAAACATTCCCTCTTCAACTATTTGGTTTATTTGGTCACTTTCATATAGAAAATAAAGGATACATACTTAATTCTTGACTTTTAGTTGCTAGTTGCAGAATAAAACATCCTCTCAGGGAAGAGACAGGAGCAGTGGCTGGAGAGAGATGGAGAGGCAAGGAAAAGTATGTTCTAGATGTGGGAGATGCTGTGTAGTAACGGAGATGGCCTTGGGTAGCGGAAGATTCCCATGACACAGGACCGAGAAGCCAGGGATGTAGGATACTGTTGGAATAATCCAGGCAAGAAAGGATGTTCCAAAAATGCATCCTCCGAAGGTGACCAATGAGTTGTGTTCTTCCCTTTAAAAGCAGCATTCGGGTGCCTAGGTGGCTCAGTCAGTAGAGCATGCGACTCTTGGTCTGGGGGTCGTGAGGTTAAGCCCCATGTTGGGTGGAGATGTTACTTAAAAATAAAAAATAAATTTAAAAAAAGAACCAAGGAGAGCAGACTATTAGCTCAAGAAGCTTTGTGGTAAAGGAGAGAAGTGGAAGCTGCAGAGAGACGTAGGGGTTAGCAAAGGGAATATTCAAGACGGGGATGAGTACAGTAACAGAGATGACCTCACGTCATGGAATATTCTGATGACCCAGGACTGAGAAGCATAGGACGACAGGAGACCGTTGGCATAATCTAGGCAAGAAATAAGGGCCCGAACCAGGACAGGGAAACGGCACTGCCTGAACTTATAAAGTGGGTTGACTAGAGAGCTCCGGTCTCCAGACAGGGAGGCAAGTGTCAGGGTGCATAATTTCCTCAGGATCCAAACCAACCTGCTGAACAGCTTTGCCCCCCATCTCCACCCCAAATAAACACACAGACTGAAACATCACACCCTTTCTAAAAGCAGGATGCACACTGGGATCCTGGACAAATGCCCGACTGCCCCCAGGATGGCCTGATCTGGGTTCAAAGCCGAGAAAGCACACAGGGTCTCCTTGCGTCCCCCGCTGGATTTAAGTGAGTTTTTAAAGCGCTCTTCTCTGGCTACCCCAGGATTAGCCATATGTTCCAGCAAGCGATTTAAAATCATTACTCGTCTCTTTGGGTTGAACCTCCAACTTCTGAAATGTACACAGCTTGGCAGGCTGGCCAGGGCAGCTGAGCTTCAAGAGGACATGTCCCAGCCATCTGCTGCCCCGCTTCATACCAGCCTTCTGCCATTCCTGCTGCGGAGGAGCGCGGAGCTTGACAGGCAAGTGCAGCACAAGGCCAACTGCAGCCCGGGCTTCCAGCAGTTGCTGCACAGTGGTTTGGGTGCGGTGGGGGAGGGGAAGGGACTGTGTTTTGCTCTGCCTTGAGGTGACGGTGTTTTAGAGATCCATTGTTCTAGCGACAGAGACAAAGAACATTATCTGTGATTTTCCCTCCATTGGAGCAGCTCCAACTATACTCAGTTACTCAGAGGTGATCCAGGGATGCAATGTGAAGATCAGACGTTTATTTAAAACAATATTTCAATATTTTAAAAACTGCTACTAAAAAGTGTTTGGTGTGTAGCAATGTGAATGCATTAAATATACACGTCTAGCAGGTCAAGACCTCAGTGGCTTAAGTCCCACTGCCAGGGAAACTAAGTTTTTTGAGGGGAGGGCAGTCGATTTTATGAGTCCTTTTTATTAATAGACTTTATTTTTATTATTGTTATGTTTTAAGTAGGCTTCCTGACCAATGTGGGGCTCGAACTCACGATCCTGAGATCAAGAATTGCATGCTCTACAGACTGAGCTAGCCAGGCACCCCAACAGACATTTTTTTAAGAAAAATTTTATTTATTTATTTTTAAGATTTTATTTATTTATTCTCAGAGAGAGACCACACACACACAAGCAGGGGGAGTGCCAGGCAGAGAAAGAAGCAGGCTCTCTGCTGAGCAAGGAGCCTGATACAGGACTCCAAGGAGCCTGATACAGGACTCGATCCCAGGACCCTAGGATCATGATCTGAGCCAAAGGCAGATGCTTAACCGACTGAGCCATCCAAGTGTCCCAGAAAAATTTTAGATGTAGGTAGAAACTGAGCAGGTTGTACAGAATTCCCATATCCCCCTCCTCCTCCTCAGCACTCACTTTCTCCTATTATTAGCATCTTACATTTGTGTGGTGCATTAGTCACAACTGGTGAATCAATGTTGAGACATTATTATTAACTAAAGTCCATAGTTTATTCAAATTTTCTTAGTTTTTACCTAATGGCCTTTTCCTGTTCCAGTTTCTCAAGTAGGATATCACAGTATATTAAAGTGCCATGTCTTCTGGGGTTCCTCTTGGTTGTGAGAGTGTCTCAGACTTTTCTTGTTGATAATCTTGTGAGTACTGGTTGAGTTTTGTAGGATTTTTGTAGGATAGTTTTCTGTTGGGATTTGTCTTACGGTTTTCTCATAAGTTAGACTGGGGTTGTAGGTTTGGGGGAGGAAGATCACAGATAGAAAGTGCCATCTTCATCACATCATACACAGTGTACCAAGATACAGACTACCAACATGGTTTATGATTACTGATGTGGATCTTGACCATCAGGCTTAAGTAGTGTTTTCCCCGTCAAGTTCTCTTTTTAAAAAATGTATGTAAGTATGGACTCACAGATGTTTACTTTATACTTTGGGCTATAAACTATATATTTTTTAAAAGATTTTGTCTATTTGTCAGAAAGAGAGAGAGAGCACAAGCAGGAGGAGCAGCAGGCAGAGGGAGAATCAGGGTCCCCACTAAGCAAGTAGCCCAATGCTGGACTCGATCCCAGGACCCTGGGATCATGACCTGAGCTGAAGGCAAACACTCAACAGACTGAGCCACCCAGGCAGCCCCCTTGGGCCATAATCAAATGCTACTTTATTTTGTTCTTCAAACTGCCCGAGCTTTGGTCCCTGGGAGGTCTTTTAGTTGACTCCTATGCTCCTGTGACCTTCATCAATACAGTATTTTTCTGTAAACTCAGTTTTGCGCTGACTTTGGCACAAGCTCCTTCTGGCATCTCTGAGCCCGGCTGGCACGGATCGTGGGTGTGCTTTGTGAGGTTCCGCGCTGCACCAGCCTGGGCATGTCTGCTTACGAAGAGCAGAGTGCTTCCTGCACGGGGCACCCTGGGCTCCATAAACCACCGGGCTTAGCCCAGTGAATATGAAGCGATGAAACCATCTTGTTTGTTTAGTACTTGTTGTAAGTTTTACTTATTGCCTGACTTCTGTGTTTATGATGAGAATAAAGAGCAGTTGTTGGATATTTTGATAGTTACTCATTCAACTTTGAAACAAAAATTTATACTATTCTTTCTAGCTTCTAGATTTAGGTTGAATTAAAGACTATCATAATTGCAAAGACAAACTGAAAAAAAAAAAGCTGTTAGCAGGAGTTACGAGCACAGATCCTCATGTACAATGTCTTGATTTAAACCCTTGACTTTGGGCACATTTTTTATTCCATTCCTCTGTACCTCAGTTTCCGACCTGTAACAGGGGAATGCTAATGACAGAGCTACCTCAAAGGTCTGTAAGTGAGTTAATATATGTAAAGTGTGGGACACCTGGGTGGCTCAGTCGTTAAGTGTCTGCCTTGGCTCAGGTCATGATCCCAGGGTCCAGGGATTGAGTCCCATATCAGGCTCCCTGCTCAACAGGCTCACTCACTCCGTCTGCCGCTCCTCCTGCTTGTTCTCTCTCTCTGACAAATAAATAAATAAAATCTATAAAAAATATATATATGAAAGTGTGTGGGATAGGGCCTGCCATATAGTGGGCACTATGTAATGGTGTCTATCATTATTACTTATAACCATCTCCTATGGTCTGAAAGTTCATGTTCTCCCAGAATTCCTATGTTGAAATCCTAATCCCCAAGGTGATAGTATTAGGAGGTAGGGGCCTTTAGGAAGGAGGTGATTAGGTCATGAGGTCAGAGCCCGGGTGACTGGCATTAACACCCTCATGAGAGAGGCCCCACAGATCTCTCTAGCCCTTTCTGTCATGTGAGGATCTGATGAGAAGTCTGCTACTCAGAGGAAAGCCCTCACCCGACCATGCTGGCACCGTGACCCACCTGACCTTGGACTTGCAGCCTCCAGAACTGTGAGAAACAAAATTTCTGTTGTTTATAAGCCTCCCACTCTTCAGTATTTTGTTATAGCAGCCCAAATGAACTGAGACACCACCCATTTACATGATCTGAATTTTCTCAGAGCTGGGTGACCAAAGCAAAATAGAGAAAGAAGCTGGATGCCCAGACTGACTTAAGACTGTGAATCAGCCAGGGCTTTGATTTAAAAGCACAACAGGAACTGGCTCTAGATGAGTAAAGCTGAAGAGGAATTTGTGGAAAGGATGTTGGGTAGCCCATGGAATCTCTGGGAAGGCCGGAGAACCAGGCACAGCGCATGAATGAGAACAAAGGACGCTCGGAAGCAGCCAGGAGCGCAGCCAAAATTGTGGCACAGAAGCTCTCCAGAGCCCTGCCCTGGCCTCAGAACCCTGGGCAACTTGTGCCACAATAGGGCTGGGCCTGAACAGTGACCAGGCTGTGGCTACTACCCTGGAATCCGGACACGGCTGCCACAGCTGCTGCCACCCCCACCGGAGACGGTTCTCCAAGGGGTTCTCTCTGTGGCCTCCGATTCAGAATCCAGATGGTGCTCCCAATAGGCCAAGCCCAGGTCACATGTCTGAGTCCTGCCAATGAAGGAGGCTGGGAAGCAAGTGCCTTCCGATTTCACTCTCTATGGTGAGAGGTGAGCAGTGGACTTGAACTTCCGCTAAGACTCATAAGGTGGAGTCTTCCATGCAGCTGGGAAGGGATTCTGAAGCTGGACAGCCAAAAAGTGACACCTAACACCTCGGCTTTCAGATTTTGTTCCATCATATTACCATCATTGGTGGACTGTATAGTAAGTAAAAGTTTGAAAAACACTGGCCTAGTGCTCTGGTGTGCTTGTATTTTTCAAGCTGGAGGTGTAAGACACTAATTTCTGTGTCTTCTAAGGAAGATCAAAGCTCTACTGGTTGGATTTGGGTAGGAGCTTTTCACAGAGGTTGTGATTCTGAGCCTCAAAGGATGTTGTACCTTTAATTTTTATAAATGACAGCAGATGTCCCTGCAATTAACAAAATGCAGATTCCTTTAAAGGATTCAAAAGCAACTTTTTTTTTATCATTTTGCATTTTTTTTGATCAATAGGTACTAGATTACCATTGCCATCCTGTGGAGTCTTTGAAATCTCCTGCTTTGAAAAAGAAGCCTTCATATTTTAAGGTTGGAGAAACCTCTAGGACTGTCCCAACCTTCCTTTTCTTTCTCTCTCTTTTTTAAAAGATTTATTTAATTTTTTTTTTTTTT